>JAAEAF010012810.1:0-11495 GCA_011037195.1 Triatoma infestans
ATCCTTTTCCTTCATACAAGCAACGGTCGAGAAGAATTTTCCATAATTAAGTTTTCATTAAGGGCTTTTGTTTTTATTTGTATCCCAGGGATCATTTCATTAAATTTCATTTTCACTTGGCCGGATCTTATTACATTTGAAGATATATTTTTTTCCCATTCCGTTGCAATTTACTCTTATACAGGTGAGCAAAATTTATATTACCGAAATATGTTATTGAAACAAGTGCACAAGGTGTTTAAACTAAACACTACCCCTCTCCTCTATTCCTCATCTTCCTAAATACCTCCAGCAACTCTCTCAACGTTACGTAAGCCAACACATTAAATTGATCATTTACACTAATGTAAATCTGTGTTTACAATTTTTAAAAAAACATGGTTAGATTGATGAGTAGAGGTCACCAAACGGACTATTTACAGCACCTTGTCATTACTTGTTATTAACAGGTCATCAACAAATGTCCATTACACACAAATTGTACATAAATAGACCATAATATATTTTCATGGTGACATGTTTATTATCATTTTATATTAAAAGTGTCCTTTTGAAAATCATAAGATTAAAGTAAATAGATCAAAAATTTCAAATAAGTGGGAAGAAAGAAAGTGCTGCCCCCTATATAAAATAAATTCAGTATGAATTTCAATTTAAAAATAAAAAAATTGAGACGATTTCAATATGCAACACTAAGGAAAACCTTGCAATAAGTTGCACTAAAGACTTTAACAGGCAGGACAATAAACAGATTTCTAGCCGAAGTAGATCACCGACTTGGATAAAAAAAAAAGAAAAAAAAAGCCTGATAACGCTTAAAACTGAAACTATCCCAGAATGTAATCAATCAATTCTTGTAATGTTATTTATTTATTTATTTATTTAGTCAGAAATAAGGTGCCGAAATTTGTTTGTATATTCGTGTACTTTCCTTTACTATTCTGCTTGAAAAAGTTTTTACAATTATGATAGATTTTGAAACTGAATCTTTAATGGTATTATTTCTTTCGTTTTATGCCACTAATACGAATTTTTAAAAAAATTTATTTAGAGAAATGCCACTGTCTCCTAGTCCGAGGTGGTGGGCATTATCGAATGCTGCCGCCTTGTGGGGGAGTGGCAGGGAGAGATCAAAGAGGTGCGGATTTTCTCTGATAGTCAGGCCGCACTAAGGGCTTTGAGTAAGCCATGGTGCAGTTCGAAACTAGTGGGAGAATGTAGGAGAAGGCTTAATGCTTTGGCTCGGAGGGGTAAGGTGCGTCTCTATTGGATACCCGGACATGCGGGAACAAAGGGCAATGAGAGGGCGGATCAGTTGGCTAGGGAGGGATCATGAATACCTTTTGTGGTCCTGAAAAAGCCCTTGCCGTCACAAAGAAGTTTCGTGATAAACAGATTAGACTTTGGGAGATGAGAGTCTTGGAGAAATACTGGGGGGACACGCAGGGGTGCCTCCAAGCTAAAAGATTTATAAAAGCAAGTAAGCAGGGAATTTCGGGGTACCTCCTGTCTCTCAGTAGGACAGGTCTGATGACCTTGGTGGGGGTAGTGATTGGACACACTTGGGTGTCTGGTCACTTGTTTAACATAGGGAGGACGTCGAGTCCCATCTGTCAGAACTGCGACGACCGAGTGAGGGAAACGGTGTACCACTACTTATGACAGTGTCCTCGTTTCACTGGTACTATGTTCCGCGTATTTGGGAGGGCACCATCTCGCAGGATTGCCTAGGCGAGTTGGAGTTTAAGGATATCCTGGGATATTGTAGACTGACCGGTAAGCTACCGCGGGAGATTAACTAAGGGATTATGGGGGGCATCAGGGGGATAAAAGCCACATAGGCTTAGGTCCCACGCCACTAGGCACCCGGCATAATAATAATAATAATAGAGAAATGAAAAGGGAGAGGAATATCGAGTACTCTCCCTGCGTGTGGATGCAGAGTTTGAATGTATTTAATGGTACGAATGTATTTATTAGTGTGATTGTATTTATTGGTATGCTTGTATTTATTAGCGAGTGTGATAATTTTATCGGAATGAACGATGGCATGAGTGAGTGTAAATCGCTTCCATATTTTTACTTTCTCTTCTAAGAGGAATTTGGAGAGGATAAGCGGTAGCTCACTCGGGACTACCAAGTGTAATAAAGCATACAGGACTCGAGAGGGTGTTCTGATTAGGGGTGCTTCTAACCGATCCACCTAGGAGGCTCCTAAATTTCAGATAAGGGATACGATCGGAGAAGGAACTCCAACTAATGGGGTGCCACAATTGACCGATAGGGGTCGCGGTTGCGTAGGCTAGAGATCCGACCCCCCCTCATGGAATCTAATCTACTAAGAGGAAGTATTACGATCGTGTAAAATTTTCGTATCTAGGTCTTTACTGGATTTAAACGGTTTTAAGGTCCCCTGAGTACGAAAAAATGGGTTGTAGAAATTGATGAATTTGTGTGTGTAATCAGCATAACTCAAGAAGCGAAAATTGCAGAAAAAATTCGAACTTGTTATTTAGATAAAGGTGCAAGGAGCATGGGGGTCCCGCGGCAATAAGTTTTTGATCATAATCAGTCAAACCGGAAATAATACTTTACTATATCGTCTATACGAGTACATACAAACAGTTACATTTTATTTGAAACATTTCACATGAAAAATTCATTTAATTTTTTTTTTTTTTTTTACTGAACAATTATTTCAAATTTTCTACGATATTATCCATAACAAACACTGACGGATTTCATTAAATTTATTATACTAATTATTGATAAAAAAAAAAATCTGGTGTGAAACACTCACACAACTTTCTCTTTCTCCTGAATTCTTTTCTCAAAATTATAATTGACAAATTTTATAGTTAGTGTATCATCAAATTTAATGAAATTAGACGAAAACTGTAAGAAACGATTCAGTAAAAGCATACTTCCGGTTTACTCATTTTCTTGTCACACGAAATTTTGGCCATCTATTTATTTCTAATTAATCTTGTTTGGATGATAAAATTGTATAATCAATTATGATAACACTTAACAGAAAAACATAACCCCCATCCTTCCCTTAAAAGTGCCCTTAAAAGAATTTTCTCAGAGAAATGTTTTAAATAAAAGTTGTATATCCTTGTACGTATAGGTTTATATAGGATGTTTCAAGAAAATTATTGAAGCCATTTTTAAGAAAATCGTGAAAAAGTGAAAAAAAAAAAAAAAAAAAAAATTCATTTAGTAAGTGGTAAAGTAAACGCACTTCCGGTTATCCGATTTTTTTTTCCAAACTCTGAATTTCAACAATATATTTAATTCTTATTAACAGAATTATATTCTCAGATGAAAGAATTGTCTAATAAACTGAAATAGCACTTTAAGAGCAACCACCAAAAGTACTCTTAAATGAATTTTCTCAATGAAATGTTTCAAATAAAAAGTTGTAGCTTTTTGTATTTGTAGTTAATGTGACAAGTTTCAAAAAAATTCGTTAGAGCCATTTTTGAAAAAAAATGCAAAAAAGTAAAAAAAAAAAAAAAAAAACAACTAGTAAAGTGGTACTTCCGGTTGAGGAATTTTGTCAGATGACTTCCTGTCAGATCCCATGGTGGTACCTAAATGAAATATTAAGTTTCAACTTTCTACGGTTTTTCTTTTTTGCTCTTCACATACATACAGACCATTTGCTAAAAACCACTTCTTTGGATTCAGGGGACCTCAAAACGGATATTTCCGGTGAAAACTCGATATCACAAAATTTGATACGATTACAATACTTCCTCTTACTAGGAGTAGAGAAAGTAAAAATTGAAGACGCAAATATTTACTAAAGATTTATAAATTTTTAGTAAATTTACGAATTATAAAACCATGGAAATTGCAATAGGTGAAAGTATTGAAGAAATATTGTGAAGTATTTCACAATACATTTTTATTTTTTGTAAAATTTAGAACAGGTAAATCTAATATATAAATTTAACTTATCTAATGTCCTCATTATCTTTTTAATATGGACGAAGTATTTTAACATTGATAACTATATCTATTTTTTGTTTTTTTTCTGTCCTTCCAAATTAAAAATTTATTACTACATAAAAAGGACATTTTTATAGCTCGTGACTTGGTATAACCACCCGCTAATATAACAACCAAGAAATGTGAATGTAACCGAAACATTACGTTGATGTGAACTCTCGATATGAACTTGGTGAATTTTTTTTGACGATGGATAAAAATCCAAAACCGGGTCAGGAACTAAATGAATATGCACGTTACGACGGATAAAATATCAAATGTTATCCAACAATGCGGACCCTATCTATATATTCAATAAAATATATTCATTGGTACTTTAAAAATAAAGAAACAAGTGTTAGCAATTAGTTGTTAAAGCAACACATGTTCACACTCTCAGTAAATAAGTACAACAAGATAAAATTAATAATACATGCTTTTTTGTAGATTATTTTAAATGTGTTGACTGGATTACAACAGCTTTATATTTATTTACTCATTCACATACTTGAAAAATCAATATTAATATATTAAAGTATTTTGATAAAAAAAAAAAATAATAATTAACTAAACTGCGAATGAAACTTGTTAAAATATACTTTAGAAAATGGTGATTTCATGTTTATTTATTTGAAAAATAATAATATTAAAGGAAGCCCACACGCGTTGGTCTAGTGGCTAGCGCACTGCCTTTCGTGCGAGAGAATTCAGGGTTCAATTCCTGTGAGAGTAAAGTCGGTCTTGACCTAGCATTGTGATGAAAAGTGGGCAGCTACAGTTAGTAGCGGCCTAGGTAGCGAAGGTTGGAACTAAACGGCGTGGGAACTTGCGGCATGCTTACCACACACCCCTCCCATTCAAATCGCCGTCTGGCAAGCTTTGGCTCTCCATGGTCTTGCGCAATAGATTTTTTTTTTTTTTTTTTTTTTAAATAAATGAATGGCTGCTTTTGTTATCGATCTAATTAATCGATAGTGTCATAAGTTGAATGTCAAGGAATGATCGAAGAAAAAACTTGTTAACGCGACAAAAATTTATTGACTTCTTTAGGATAAGTTAACTAAGTGAGCTGCAGAGAGTTGTGTTGATGTGGCAATAAATTTGCCGAAACTTTGGTAAATAAGTTTTTTCTTTGATCGCTTTTCGACTTAATATATATTTTTTTTTACTTTCTCTTACTCCTAGTAAGAGGAAGTATTGTAATCGTGTCAAATTTTGATATCGAGTTTTACCGGAAATATCCGTTTTGAGGGCCCCTGATCCAAAAAAGTTGTTTTTAGCAAATGGTCTCTGTGTGTGTTTGTGTGTGTGTGTGTGTGTGTGTGTGTGTAGTATGTATGTGAACAGCATAGCTTCAAAAACGAAAAACCGTTGAAAGTTGAAACTTGATATTCCGTTTAGGTATAACCATGGGATCTGACAGATAGACTAAATTCCTCAACCGGAAGTACCAATTTACTAGTTGGATTTTTTACTTTTTTGCGATTTTCTCAAAAATGGCTCCGACGATTTTCTTTAAACGTCATAAATCAACCACACATACAAAGAGCTACAATTTTTATTTGAAACCTTTCTCCGGGAAAATGCAGTGAAGGGCACTTTTGGGGGGAGGGGTGGGGTTAAGTTTCCATCTAAAGTGCTATTTCAGTTTATTAGACAATTCTGTCATCTAAATAATGTTAATTAGAATTAAATATGTTGTTGAAATTCCGAGTTTGAAAAAATCGGATAATCGGAAGTGCGTTTACTTTACCACTTTACTAAATGATTTATTCACTTTTTCGCAATTTTCTTAAAAATCGCTCCGACGATTTTTTTGAAACTTCGTATATAAACTAAACATGCAAAGATCTACAACTTTTATTTAAAACATTTCTCTGGAAAATTTCTTTTAAGGGCACTTTTAGGGGAGGGGTGGGGTTAGATTTTCATCACAGTGGTATCCTAGTTTCATTATCAATTCTAATCATCCACACATAATTAGTTAGAATAAATGTGATGGCTGAATTCCAAGTTTCAAGAAGTTAGTAACGAAGTGCGCTTTACTGAACAGTTTTTTCAGTTTTCGACGAATTTCATTAAATTTGGTACACAAACTATAAAATTTGTCAATTATCATTTTGAGAACTGGAGTAAGAGAAAGTTGTGTGAGTGTTTCACACCAGATTTTTTTTCTAACAAAAACTACTTATGCAAACAAATTTACTTAAGACATTTTGAGCATGGCCCGTAGAAACTAGGTGAGTCACATCTTAGTGCACAGAATACCTGACACCGGGATAAAAAAAAGTTCAACTAGAATGAGTTGATGAAAGAATCGGAGACATTTTCCTTGATAGCATGCTTCTTTGTTTGGTTATCGACTGGTTTCCGGCGTTCCCCCATCATCCAAGATGATGAACAGAGTGATAACACAGATTTGCACAGAGCAAATTCGAGTTTATGCACTACAATTCGCTGTGTGCAATTCTGATTTATATCACATTGTTATGTCAAAACATCCTGAATGATGGATGAACGCCTTAAATCGGTCGATGACCACAAAAAAGAAATCTCTGATGCTTTCCAGGCTCTGCTGAAGCAACCACCACAATTTAGATGAAAGAAAATCGCAAACAGTAAAAAACGTGCCAGTAAAGTGGTACGTACTTCCGGTTAAGGAATTTTGACAGGACAATTTACTATCGGATCCCATGGTGATACCTAAACGGAACACAGTTTTCTAAAAAACAATTTTTTTTTTAACTCAGTGAAACTCAAAATGTATTTCCGGTGAAAATCAAGTTTGATAGTTCGCTATATTTTTTCTTACAGCAGCAGAAGAAAGTAAAAATGTAATGTACCTTTTGACAAAGGACCATCCGACATTTCATTATACCCAACATATTTGTATTTTCATATTAATTTAACGACGTGATGATTAAACAATTTTATTATTTATATTTTATTTAATTTATCACAATTAAATCTTATGCACTTTTCATTTAGTTCAGATTTTTTGCATTATATAAATGATATTTAAATTCAAAGTCACAAGTTGGTTATGTTTTATTTACTTATTGTTACTTATTAGGTGAAAACATTGTGTCAGGTTAGATATTCGATTTTAATTCACACCGGAAATACAATTTTGAGATTTGTCGAAACCTGTTTTTTTTTTTCAAGGTTTTTAACGTTTATTTGTTTGTATATGCGTGTGTGTTTGGGAGAACTGCATATGTCGATAACAAAAAATAAATAAATAACAGGAAGTTCATAATTTTTATTCAATTTTAATAAACGCAAGGATATTTTATAATGAAAGTATAGAAAATCAGTTAACTAGATCACATTCATATCATACACTCTCCATTATATCACACTTTAACCAGATTTTCAATGATCAAGAAATAATTCTAAAACGATTTTTTTAAATTTCTTTTTATTCCTAAGTAAGTATTGTAACGGTTTTCCCACTTGACTAGCTTAGTTTTAAGTGGGTTTGTATAGATAAAATACTCTAAACTTCAATAAAGAAAACACCACAATAAATTACAAAATAGAATTACTTAATAATAATTACTTCACAGTTTAAACCATAAAAGTTCACTTTGTTCACTTTTTATACACTTTCCACAAAAGTACACTTCGTTTGTAACAAGAAAAACTCTCCCAACTCTCTCCGGTCCCCACTATTTATATCGGTGGAGAATCTTCTAGAATCTTTTCAATCCTTCTAGAGAGAACTAGAGCGCGTCGCCTGGCGCTTCCTAGCGGCTACTAAGTGAACTTGAGGTTCCTATTTCCTCTCCTAGATGGCACCACTGGCTGCGGTACAGTATTATGATCGGGTCAAACTTTTCGAAATTGAATTTTCACCGGAAATATATATTTTGATGTTCCCTGAGTTTGAAAAAAAAATGTTTTCAGCTATCTATGTGTGTGGGAGTTTTAATAAAATTCTCAAAATGAAAATTGGTGGAAGCTAAAACATGTATCATAATTATCATCGTATTTCACACCAAAGTTTCGGGCAAAATCCATCAATCGTAAGTGTGACTTAAAACTAATAATAACAAAATAATAATACTTTATTTGGACAAAAATTATAATAGAAAAAAACCTTATGGCGCAACAACCCATGACCCGGCCACGGCTTGCCAGACGGCGATTTGAATAGGGGGACGTATGGTAAGCAAGCCGCAGTTCCCACCTTCGCTACTTACGGCGCTACCTACTTTTTATCTGAACTGTAGCTTCCCACTTTTCATCACGATGCCAGGTCAACATAAACTTTGCCTCTCACGGGAAACGAACCCTGAAAGGCGAGTGCGCTAGCCACTAGACCAACGCGTGAGGACAAATTATTATAGATTCATGTAAAAAAAAAAGAAGTTATTCTGCGGCAATAGTAAACCGTTTGCCGGAGATTGATGTATCAATACCAACATAATATGTAATAATAATTAAAACTTGTTTTATAATTTGAATAAACATTTAATAAAATAAAAGCTACTAAATAACACATATAAAAGTTGAAGAAAGAAAGACAAATGAGAGGGGGGAAAATAATAATTATAATAAAGTAGAATAAAAAAAAAAATAGAAAGTAATTCACTTTAACTTAATAAAAAAGTTAAAAAAGAAAAAGTTTCCTAAATAAATTTAGTTAAAAAAAAAGCCTGAATAGTAAGAAAACAAAAGGAATAACTTAAAATTAAATTTCATAATTAAATTATATCCATACAGCCAGGCGTGTTTAGCAAATTTATAATCCCAATGCTATTCCCCGCCCGCCATTGAGGAACAACATCAACTATGATCTAGATAGTTGGTCGCAACCAACATAAAGGGAACATAACTCAGAGAAAAAGGAACACTCGGTCAAAAAGTGGTAAGACATCCTTTTCGTGCAGGAGTTACATAGCGAACACAAGGAGTTACTTTTCTTAACCCCACGGGTACAATTTAAAATAGAGCAGCTTACTGCGGCGAAGTCTGAATAGCCAACCAAGTTGACTAAGCGTTAGGTTCGCTGAATTAAACATAAAGCTACTAGGCTTGACGGAAGTGCGTCTTTTCTGAATGGTATTTGTCAGTTATTCGCAATTTTATTCGAAAATGACTCCAATAATTTACTTAAAATTTCGTATACTATCTATTTACATAAATGTATGGTTTTTACGTTGAAGTGAACTCTCTACATGAACTTGGTGAATTTGTTCTGACGATGGATAAAAATCCAAAACCGGGTCAGGAACTAAATGAACATACGTGCTTATGACGGATAAAATATCGAATGTTATCCAACAATGCGGACCCTATCTATATATTCAATAAAATATATTCATTAGTACTTTAAAAATAAAGAAACAAGTGTTAGCAATTAGTTGTTAAAGCAACACATGTTCACACTCTCAGTAAATAAGTACTACAAGATAAAATTAATAATACATACTTTTTTTTAGATTATTTTAAATGTGTTGACTGGATCACAATAGCTTTATATTTATTTACTCATTCACATACTTGAAAAATCAATATTAATATATTAAAGAATTTCGATAAAAAAAAAAAAAAAAATTATCTAAACTGCGAATGAAACTTGTTAAAATACACTTTAGAAAATGGTGATTTCATGTTTATTCATCTGAAAAATAATAATAATATTAAAGGAAGCCCACACGCGTTGGTCGATTAGCTAGCGCATCGCCTTTCATGCGAGAATTCAGGGTTCGATTCCCGTGAGAGCAAAGACGATGTTGACCAAGCAGCGTGATGAAAAGTGGGAAGCTACAGTTAGTAGCGCCCTAGGTAGCGAAGGCCGGAACTAAAAGGTAAGGAACTGCGGCGTGCTTACCACACACCTCCATAATCAAATCGACGTCTCACAAGCCTTGGCGCCATAGGGTTTTACCACCAACATAATATTAATATACATTAGAAGCATTGATAGAATATTTCAAATTTGAAGAAAATCGGAAACCGGAAGTACAACTTTGTAGAATAGATTGTTTACTTTTTATAGAGTTTTTCCCGAAAGCAGATGCAACGATTTTCTTTAAGCCTGGATGCTCGTCTGCAGAGATAAAAATGTTTGATTTTCCTAGAAAGAAAACAGGGGCGGATGGTGTTGTAGTGGTTATGAGCATGGACTTGTAAATGGGAGGACCCCAGTTCGAGTCCAGCGTATAACTACTTATTTTATATTCGTTTAAAAAATGTTAATGGTAAAATATGTGCTCCCACCTCCGTCCAGGTCACCTAATCTGGTAGTTGGACGTTAAGCCCTCCTGAATAATAAATAATAGAAAAACAAAACAAAAATAATGATTTTAGCGTGGTTTTGTGAGCCTTTTTGTTTGGTTCAAAATGTAAACTGCTCACAAGCTTTTTTGGTTTTGATAGAGGGCGCTCTGGTGGTGTGAATGTACATTAGATTTTGAATGATATTGTAACGTTTTTCCCTCTAAACTGGCTACTGCAACTAGTTTTAAGTGGGTTCGTTTAGATAAAATATTCTAAACTTCAATCAAGAAAACACCAATTTATTGTTATACACAATAAATGACAAAATACGAACACTTAATAATAATCACTTCATAGTTTAAACCACAAAAGTTCACTTTTTATACACTTTCCACAAACGTACATTTTGTTTGAAACTGGAAAACTCTCTGCGGTCCCACTATTTATATCGGTGGAGAATCATCTAGAATCTCCTCGATTCTTCTGAAGAGAACCAGAGCGCCGCCAGGCTTCCCAGCGACTACTAGGAAACCTTAGGTACCTGCCTTCTCTCCTAGATGGCACCACTGGCTGCGTTACAATATATTGCACATGATGAAGCGTCTGTTATGGAAAGATCGTGACACTATAACAGTGTATTATAAAAAAATTGAACTTAATAATCACATCGAAGTTCTTGACTATAAACACCATAATATTTATCATTCTCGCAACATTGTTTGCGAGGATTAAAAACGAAAAGGCGTGATTCATTTCCTTTTTTAGGTGCAATAATGTCGGAGATAATAATATCAAGATTTAATATTTTTAAAGAAACCCTCAATTTAATAGACAATCGATTGTAAAAGGTAACTAATAAATGAGGAAAGTCCACAGAACTTAAAAGGGCCAATGAAAAACGTTTTATGGAAAAAAACGCAAATTAATAATTTTCACATAAAAATATACAAAATGTACCTTAACTGCATTAGATGCGAACCGTTTCCTGCCTATATAAATCAATAAAATAATTTTTAATTACAATATTCATTTGCTTTCCATTCTAAATCAACATTATTTGAGGGAAGGGGTTAGCTCAGTGGTTAGAGCGTTAGACTCCCAAGCGGAGGTCCCGGGTTCGAATCCAGTGCTACCCCTTAGATTGTTTTCTTCCTAACTCAGTGTTCGATGATGGACAGTGTTGTCTGAAGCGAGAGAACACTGTCCGGAGGCCGGCAGTGCACTGAGAAGGCTCCGGGCGCCAGTGACGATAGATGTTGACGCGCCTTAAA
>JAAEAF010012811.1:0-12363 GCA_011037195.1 Triatoma infestans
TCTATGAGATTCAACCATACTTCGCATCGTGTCATATATCTACTCCCACCTTTTATTCTATAAAAATCATTACAAGTCTAGTGCAGTTTGTGTAAGCTTATAGCTATATTGTAACAGTGTCTTCATATCTCGTCTAATTAATCAATCCCAATTTCTCTCCTCATCAACTCCATTATATTTATTAAAAAAAAAATGCAGGGGTTTCTATAATTTTTTGTCCTCACGCCGTTGGTCTAGTGGCTTTCGTGCGAGAATTCAGGGTTCGATTCCCTTGAGGACAAAGTCGGTGTTGACCCAGCATCGTGATGAAAAGTGGGAAGCTACAGTTAGTAGCGCCCTAGGTAGCGAAGGCGTGAGAACTGCGGCGTGCTTTCCACACGCTCCCCTCATTCAAATCGCCGACTGGCAAGCATTGGTCCTTCATGGGCTGTTGCGCCATAGTTTTTTTTTTTTTTTAATAATTTTGTCCTCCCACAATGAAGTTATTTAAGTTTAACGGCAAACTTTTGGTGAATATTTTTGAAAGGTGTAGAAAACTGTATCAATTAAGAAGTTTTAAGAAGTCTAATTAAGAGAAAAGTTTCATTCAAATTTTTAACAGAAAATAAACTAAATGAAAATATGAAGTTAATCTATAGATTTCGTTAGAAGAAATACAACATTTTATATTTAGAAACTAGACAGCAAGGCAGTGTACAGGAAAGTTCAGTTTGATGGACATGTAAATCAGTGTTTTCCCTTTTACAGGCTGTTGTAGCTCTTCTTTTTTTTTTTTTTTTATATTTTATTTTCTTTCCTTTTTTGCTTTGTACTCTAGTAAAGACTTTCAAAGGAAAAGTTTTCTAATACAGTTCGGTATAATTAAAAAAAGCTTTCTTGTTCTTTAGTTAAATAACAAACTTATTAATTTTCTATTGAAAAATAATGAAAATTTGTCTTGTAAAGAAATTTTTACTTTTTCTCTTACTTCCGGTTAAAGGAAATATTGTGATCGTGTCAAATTTTCGAAATTGTGGTTTTTCACTTTTCGAAATATAGGTTTTGAGGTACCCTGTGTATGAAAAAAATTGTTTTTAGCGAATGGTCTGTATGTGTGTAGGTGTACCACTTCAGTACAATGTGTGTGGTTCTGCCACCACTATAATATTAATATACATTAGAAGTATTGGTAGATGCCTCAAATTTATAAAAAAATCGGTACACTGGAAGTACCGACTTTATAGAAAAAAATTTTTTGTTTTTTTTATGAAGTTTTTCGTTAAGTAACTATAGAAATATGAATGTATCACATTTATTTGAAACGTTCTTTTCGAAAAAACTATATATTTTACGTTTTGCCGAATTTGTAGAATTAATTTGCAAATATTATTACAATATTTAAGCGACTATCTGAATGACAGATGGGATTCGGAATCATTAAAGCTTTCCTAGGATTCGAAGAGCGAAGAAGCAGACATTAAATGAATCAAAAGTTAGTTACTCTCCGCCTAGGCCAGACGAGGAAGGGAAAGTTCGATTCATATAAATAGAGCGACAGCACAAAAGCTGTAACTGGAATTTAAACTAAGTTGTATAAAATTAAATTAGTTTATCTCTCACATGTTCTCGGGGACATTTGATCATAAACTGAACGTTTGTTATTAAACAGTTTGATGATAATTTGAAAATGTAACTATAACTAGAATGTAACTATGTTGTAGTGACTATCTGAGTGTACTGAGATATCGGAATCATTAAAGGATTCATAGGATTCGAAAAGCGAAGAAGCAGACATTACATTATGCAAAAGTTAATTACTCCCCATCTAGTCCAGACTAGGACGGAGAAAGTTCGATTCATATAAATAGAGTGAGCACAAAAGTTTACGACAGTTTTTACAATAGTACATCCAATCAGCAACCTATCTACTTACTTCCTACTTACTCAGCCAGTCTGTCTCTTTATTATTCTCTCGCTACCTAACTTCTATTTTGCTATAAAGTCCTTGCAGTTTTTGTGTTCTATTTATTATACAGCATTCAACATATCATCTAGATTATTTCTCATTTCACTAAAATCCGTTCTTTCTAAATCTCTCCTTCTCATTCCATTAAATGAGCTAAGACCCCTACCAGCTTGTATCCTTACGTTTCTTTATTTATTAGAGTTCTAAAAAAAAAATCCAAGCTAAAAGAGAAATGGTCAATTTGGTATTTACTACAGTAAAAGAAAGTCGGGTGAGTGTTTCAGACCTGATTTTTGTTTTGTCTACATGGTCTATGAGCTCAAGCAATTTTGACGTCCCAGCATTCTGTTTGCTACACAGCAAACTAAACGCCAATGGAAACAGATGATTGATTATACGATCCATACAATAAAAATCGTTGACTGGGGCAGGACATGGTCCTTCATATACAGTTACGTAAAGGGATTTATTTTTTACTTTCTCTTACTCTTAGTAAGCGGAAGTATTGTAATCGTGCCAAATTTTCGATATCGAGTTTTCACCGGTAAAAAAGTGGTATTTAGAAAATTGTGTGTGCGTGTGTGAACAGTATAGCTTAAAAACGAAAAATCTTAAAATGTTCAAACTTGATATTCCGTTTACGTATCACCGTTGGATTCAACAGTGGGTCATCTGTACTACTTTACCACGATACTAGCTGATTTTTTTCTTTTCTGCGTTTATCTTAAAACAGGCTCCGACAATTTTCTTAAAACTTGGTATATCAAATACGCATACAAAGAGCTACAACTTTTATTTGAAACATTTCTCAGGAAAAATTCCTTTTAAGGCCGTTTTTTGGGAGGGGTGGGGTTAGGTTTTCCTCTAAAGTGCTATTTCAGTTTATTATACAATACTTTCATCTAAATAATATTAATTAGAATTAAATATATTGTTGAAATTCCGAGTTTGAAAAAATCGGCTGACCGGAAGTACATTTTTATTTTTTGGTATTTTCTCGAGTACGGCTCCAATGATTTTCTTTAAACAAGGAATGTTAACTATACATATAAAGAGCTACAACTATTATTTGAAACATTTCTCCTCATAATGCCATTTAAGGGGGCTTTTGGGTGAGGGATGAGATTATGTTTTTCTCTAAAGTGCTATCATAGTTGTTTATACAATTCTGTCATCCAAACAAAATTAATTAGAAATAAATAGCTGGCCAAAATTCCGAGTTTCAAGAAAATTAGTAAATCGGAAGTGGGCTTTTACTGAATTGTTTTTCAGTTTTCGACGAATTTCGACAACCTCCGACGAATTTCATTAAATGTGCTACACTAACTATAAAATTTGTCAGTTTTCTATTTTGAAAACTGGAGTAAGAGAAAGTTGTGTGAGTGTTTCACACCAGATTTTTTTTTTTTCAATTTAAACTAAGTTGTTTAAAATTAAATTAGTTTTATCCCTCACATGTTCTCGGGGACATTTTATCATAAACTGAACGTTTATATTGAAACAGTTTAACAGTAATTTGAAGATGTTAATTATTCGTAAATTATATGAGAAGGATTACGTCAATGCTGGTGAAAGAGTATTACGCAATAGCACACTTGTACTTACAATTTATATATTGCGTTTTATCTATCTAGAAGAGGGACGGACGCTAGCATATAGAGAACGCGTGGTAACGTTGGACGAAGGTAACATAACCTTCAACTGCAGGTTGAAGACTATTACGTGTCCATTTGTTGATTTCAAACTCATACTTGGTTGTGTAATGGAATCGTTTGATGTGTGATTCCTATGTAGTAGATGTCTTGAAGAGGGCGGAAGTTAGTTGAGAGATTTTGGAAGTTAGTGCTCGAATTATTAAACGGATTTTATAAAAATAAACTGTATTTGAACAATAATAAGAACGTTAGAAATGGTAACTAATAATTATAAAATACTTAGGAATAAATAGAAGTTAAATAATTAATAAATTAGAATTACTAAAATAACTGAACTAAAGTGCACAACTAAGAAATGATAAGTTTGAATATAACTGTGTATACACGCGTAAACTGCCGCTCGTGTATATAGACGTGCTCGTTTGGTCGTAGATGATATGATGATCGTATCGTCGTATAAGATATAATAATCCTCTCGTTGTATATGATAGAGTTTATATATTGGTGTTGGCCACACTCACACCAAGACATCTGTCCTAGTGTGCAACCTTGTGCGACATTCGTAGTTTGCTGACTTTTTCGGTGCTTGTTTTTGATGTACAGTATTGATGAAAAGGCTTTGTTGTTTGTTTGGCCGCGGCTGTCTTGAAGCCGGCGGCCAACTAGGTCGCTGATTATAAATTGTTCTTTTATTACTGCCATCCTTTGTTAAGATAGCAGCTGGCTGGAACCACTTTGACATTGGTATGACCTTCCATGTCATTACATTTGACTTGCTTAGAAATGGCCGTCACTTTATTTAAAAAAAAAAAAAAAATCGTTTGAGAGATTGGGCGTAGCTTGTCGCTTAGCCAGCCAAATCAAGAGACATGGACGTTTTAGATGCGTAGTATTTAGCTTCAGCGGCGCTATTTTATTTTCTCTGGAACCTAATAAAGAGAAATGAAATAATTTTGTTTTTTTTTAAGAAAAAATCCATTACCGTTTAAAAATAAACACCATTTTATAGAACGCTTGGAAAAATGGATAAAAAAAAAGTTGCAGAAAAGTAAATTCTCTTTGATCTTTTCATTTTTACTTTTCTTTTTTTTTTTCTTTTCTGTTTTTGTTTAAAGATTTAAATAAGTAACCTTCCAACTTTAGCCTCATCCTTTCGCTTGTTGATCCAATATAACCATCTCAAAGGCGCTTTAAAAAAAAGCTGATAAAAGAATTAAAACCCATTTATTTGCACATTGAAAAGAATTTATGTACTAAAAATACAAAAATAATGAGACTTTAAGGAAGAAGTAAATTTGTTAAAAAGTTTTCAATTCATTTTTTAAAATTTGTGGAAATATTTTTTTTTTTTTTTACTGTAGTTAAAAAAAATAATGTGTCAATTATTCCAACAAAATCAGGAGCAGAAGCTGAACTTTTAATCTCTAGAAATTAAAAGTAACTAAAAGTGTTGCCAACTTTCAAATAAATAAGATTTAACGTTTAAATAAAATTGGTAAAATATATTAATACTATTAAAGTAGAATAAGTTCTTAAACTTATTTATTTTGACATTTTAACATATTAATTTAACTATAAATGCAAATTTTTATTTGTTGGAATTTATCCTCACGCGTTGGTCTAGTGGCTAATGTACTCGCCTTTAGTGCGAGAATTCAAGGTTCGATTTCCGTGAGGGCAAAATCGGTGTTGTGACCCAGCATCGTGATAAAAAGTGGGAAGCTACAGTTAGTAGCGCCCTAGGTAGCGAAGGCAGGAACTAAACTAATATTGTTGTTTGAAACAACACTCTACCAGCTTAATGTGTCACGGCTCGTTCCACTTTTCCTTTCTGTAGTCTTAAGCTACCCTTTAACTCGTATTTCTAGTTTGACATAAAAGCTTTAAAGTATCTATTATTATACCAATAATTGGTGAATGTGGTTCAATTCTCTAACACTCTTGTCCCATTTGTATTTTGTCAAAATTTCTCATACCCTAGGTATCAACTAAATTTGCACTGTGCAAGTCTATGTTATCAAACTGTTTTGACAAAAACAACGTGATGATGGGCGAACGCCCAAAACCGATCTATGACCACAAAAAGAGAAGCAGGCTATCACGGAAAATATCTCTGATGCTATCCAGCTATGCGGACTCAACCTCAGCAACATATACTACCTATTTGGAGGAGGTGAAGACACAAGAATTCCAGTGCTTTCAAAACTGCCTACTATCTGAGCAGATACAAATAACTTTTAAATTACAGTCATATCTGCCATTCTTACAGTCATATTATAGTCATTACTGCCATCTATATTGGTGGCCTACTATAAAATTGGAATTCCAAGTATGAAAAAAAAGAAATTTATAGCCTGATTTTAGTCTACATTCAGAAGAACCCAGTACCCCCTAAAAAGGCAATGTGTACTATGCGTCTTCACAGCCTATATTTATGGGCCACATTGAGAGCCAAATAAATGTTTAATAAAAATGGAAACAATATACAAGGTTTGAAGAGTATTTATCAGTTACTATACATATGTACAGACGAAGGCGTATTACATTTATTCAAAAAAAATGCAGGGGTTTCTATAATTTTTTGTCCTCACGCGTTGGTCTAGTGCACTCGCCTGTAGTGCGAGAATTCAAGGTTCGATTCCCGTGAGGGCAAAATCGGTGTTGACCCAGCATCGTGATAAAGTGGGAAGCTACAGTTAGTAGCGCCCTAGGTAGCGAAGACCGGAACTAAACGGCGTGGGAACTGCAGCGTGCTTTCCACACGCCCCCCTATTCAAATCGCCGTCTGGCAAGCCATGGCCCTTCATGGTCTGTTACGCCTTAGGGTTAGGATTTATCCGTCCTAGCATGCATATTCCTTTTATTCCTGAGCGGTTTCGGATTTTCATCCATCGTCAGAGCAAATTCACCAAGTTCATGTAGAGTGTTCACTTCAACGCAATGTTTCTTCTGTTACATTCACACTTGTTGGTTTGTTGGTTGTATATATGTGCGGGTGGTTATTAGGTTATGTTACTATGTGTGTGTGTGTGTGTGCGTGTGTGTGTGTGTGTGTGTGTGTGTGTGTGTTTAAACACACACAGTAACAAAACCTTATAAGCTCCGCACATAATTATATTGTTTATATTTTTGTTTGTTTGTAATAATGTAATTATAAAAAAATATAATGTAATTATATAATGTTTAAACACTCATTAAACACACACACATAGTAAACATAACCTTATAACCTCCCCACATAATTATATACAACCAACAAACTAAGAGTGTGAGTGTAACAGAAACATTACGTTGAAGTGAACTCTCTACACGAACTTAGTGAATTTGCTCTGACAATAGAGGGAAATCCGAAATCGGTCAGGAAGAAAATCAATATGTATGCTACGAGGGATAAAATACCAATTTTATTTATTCTTATTAGTATAGTATAATTCTAAAATTTCTTATCCCCCCCCCCCATCTAATAAAAATGATTTGATAAAACACTGAGCATATTTAACACCACTATTAAAATTTAGTTATAAAGTAGCCTTTAAACCGTGCTATTTATTATACACAATTTTCTAATGTCAAATCATAATTTATAATAATTCCATTTTATCGTTAAACATACACTCATACTACTATATAACCAGATAACCTGTGCCCGCACATATATACAATCAACAAACTAACAAGTGTGAGTGAAAACAGAAACATTGCGTTGAATAAATTCTCTACATGAACTTGGTGAATCTGCTCTGACAATGGATGAAAATCCGGAAAACGGTGCGTTTTTACTGAACAGTTTTTTCAAATTTTTTGCAATTCTTTCCATACAAACATGGACGAATTTCATTAAATTTGGTATATAAAATTTGTCAATCACAATTTTTATAAACTGAAGTAAGAGAAAGTTGTGTGAGTGTATCACACCAGATTTTTTTTTTAATAAATAGTAATTATATATTAGAGAACGTTATAAAATAATAAAATATATAGTTTTTTATTGGGAAAATTAGTATTTACAGTGTGATGAAATTATGTTCATTGCTGTAGTATCAGCGTAATATAAGATAAATCAAGTAGATATTTCTTCAGAGTATTGCGGGTCTAACCTAACCTACTTATTATTAGAAAATGTTCGCTTTTTCGTTCGGTTTTTAACTAAAAAAACAACGTTCGTTCGCTTTATAACCAAATAGTTATAATTATATTTTCTGATATTTAATTTATTGTTAGATGCAGTATTCCCAAAAATGAGAAAAACCATTCAGTAAGTTCTAATTTCCGGTTGTAATGTTCCAACTTCCGGTTGTTAATTTTGAACATAAAAGTTTGTGTGTGATCGGGGATGATTCTAGTTAAAGTGAATATCAAGTTAAGTGGTTCCTGCGGTTTCACCTTTTTTGAGATATTTTAATGTCTCTTGCCTCTCTCTAACTCTCTCTCTCACTCTCAGACACACACACGCACATACGCACACGAATATAATAAAATAGATCATTCGCTAAAACCTTTTTTTTCGCATTAGGAAAATTGCAACCGCATACACATACAGTTCCTGTGAAACCATCTTTCACAAAATTTTGCACCATCATGATACATCCATTAATAAAAGTAAAAGAATGTTAAAATTTATTATTAATATCCTAAATCACGCACACATACACATACTTACATACATACACCAAACATACAACGGATATTATTGGTTTTTATAGTGTTAATCCATATGCTTTAGCGATCCTAAAATCTAATAAACACAATCAATATTCATCTCACGTATCAGGCAGCATCCCCATTGAATGGCAATTATTGAACTCTGTTCAGCCCCCCAGTTTCAAAAGGGGATACCATTATTATCTCGTCCTTGCTACTTTATTTTTAACTGGAAAATATTCTTTTTATTTTTATTTTTTATTTGCCACATTTTGTGGCTACCAGAGGCTATGAAAAAATGTTTAAACGAATGATCCTATATCTGTATGTCTATTTTTGTTCCCTTGCCAACAGAGAGCCCTGTTGAGCGGGACTTTATATTTTATGTATATATCTCAAATAATATTAATCAGAATATATAACATGTTACTAAAAATTTTTTATTGAGTTCGAAACAACATAAAAAAACTGTCAATTTCGATAGAATTTATTGTATGATCTGTGAACGGCCACAAAGAACAAAAACTTACATATAAAAAACTATTGCGATATATCAAATGTTTGAAATTTTGTTCTCCCTGAAATAATACATGTTTTGAGGTCTATTTTTAAGTGAACAAAATGTTTTTTTTTAACAAATAGTCTGTATGTATGAGAGTTGCTATGTTTGTTTGTGCGTGTTTATGAGCACTTTTTTTTTTTTGTGTAACTTTTATTATCACAAAATACATTCCAACTAATAAATTTGTTCGAATATAGAAATTAAATGATAAAAATGAGGATTGATATTCTACTGTCAACCACCTTCCCCACCTTTTCTTCAGCTGCTTGTTCGGCATTGTCGGAAACAGTATTTGAGAAGAGTTGATGTATTAAAGAATTAGGATCAGCAATCGTGGTTGAATGGTATTAAAGGAAACCAGTTTTTGGCTAGATGGTTAACGAAAGGAATATTTAGGCCATGATAGACAGGAAGGTTAAGAACATAGCACGTTACGTCACGACTTTTGAAGTATTTTGGACTTAAGAGACTGGGAATTGGTATGGTTGGTTGTTCCCCAAATTTCAATGGCATAAGACTCATATAAGTCTGAGCAGTTATTTTTTGTGTGCAATTTAAAGTGCATTAACATCTAATGTCATTGCTGCCCAGTGCCTTCTCATTGCAGTGCCTGCCGGCAGCAATGGACACCTCAAACTCATATTAATGATCTGGTTTTTTTAATCCGTCGTAGGTTGCATACTTTTCCATATTCCTGACCGGTTTCGGATTTTCATCCATCGTCAATATTATTAATAAATTTGCTCTGACGATGGATGAAAATCCGAAACCTGTCAAAAATATGAAAAGTATGTAGTTAATAAATAACAGAAAATAAAGGTGAAAGGGAAGGGATTAGGTCAATGGTTAGCCTAGCGTGTTGGACTCCCACGCGGGGGTCCCAGGTTCGAGTTCAGTGCTTACCCCTTAGATTTTTTCTTCCTAGGATCCTCTACAGCTCACAGTTCGGTGATGGGCTGTGTTTGTCTGTAGCGAGAGGATATTGTCCGGAGCCGGCAGTGCACTGATAAGGCTCCGGGCGGCTATGACTACAGATGTTGACGCGTCTCAATAAAAAAAAAAAAAAAAAAAAGGTGATCTCTTTTTACACCCTATTATCTCAAGCTCTGGTAGGCTCTGTACGGTAAATACAGGAAAGATAATTAATAATTAAAACTGAGGTGAGATACAACGGGTGGGCTCTGATTAATAGAAACAGCAAAAATTAAAGATAGTGAAAATATTGAGTGGATTGTATATATAATATAATTTAATGGTTGAGCAAAATGAAATTAAAATATCAAAATTATATGGAGAAAAATCAATAGATAAATTAAATTTAAAAATGGGTAGCAAATATTATTTATTACTTTCAACAGCCAAAGGAATAGCGCTTATCTTAAAACGCAGAATCCTGGTTACCAGTGCTAGAAGACCCATGTGCCCTTATCCCATATCGGGGACAAGGGGAGAGGAGAAATAGGAATAAGGAAATAAATCTTATGTGCCTGTAACTCTTGAGCCTTGATCTATACACTACTGCTTGGCTGATAATTGTAGATAATAATTAAATGGACTCCCAGAAGTTGCACGGCAGGAAACCAATCGGAAGTAACAACCATGTGATTTCACAATAATCTCTGCAGGCCAAGAGAGACCGGAGCCGCTCAAACCGACAAAAGGACCAGTTTAAACACAACCCAGGAAAACCGGAAGTAACAAACTTGGGTATTTACAATTAAGGGCAACCGAATTGGGAGAGATTTACTACTAATTGTGCTACATTACAACATGCTCGTTCAAGCTTAAAATGGCGACTTACTCAAGCGAGTCTTAGATAGCGACTGACTGAGAGAGGAGAAAATGCATAGGTTACAAAAAAATTATCAAGGTAGTGCAAGTACCCTATCCGAAATATATTACTGTACCGCTGTTGGCGACAAATTTAAATTTATATTAACACTGAACTATGACACATAAAATACCAGATGTTATCCAGCATTGCAGACCCATCTACATAATCAACAATATATATATTAATGAACTGTTGCCCATCAATGTTGCAGCAAAAACTCTAACATCATTGTCACTAACAACAACTACTCACTAACAACATAGATATCTATTATGAATTATTGATATAGATATTACAAAGATTGTAAAATGTCAACCTTTGAGGTTTGACTAAAGTTATCGTGAGAATAGGACAACTGCATCTCCAGCACTGGCTATATGATGAAAGCCTAGCCTATGTCCACCCTCCCCCCTCGAAGCAGAGAAAAAAGCCAAACCTAAAATTACGTTCCATAGATAAGGAACTTCTAGATATAAGTGTCTTAAACTTCTTCCGCTCTTTTTTTCAGTTTATTACATTAATTACGCTTCTCAAAAACCCCTCTTCGAATGTAAATTAAAAAAAAAAAATAATAATTTACCTATTAAACTTCATAAAAATTTAAATAAATTTAATTATTCAAGCCAAACATGGCCGCCATATTACCTATAAATGTCATATTCATTTCAATCGAAGAATTGATATAGTGGATGCTTTAAGCATTATGACAGAAAATCAATTTTTGATATTCTATTATGTTTTGGCAGTAGGTGTACTAGTCAACTAACCCCCTCTCCTCTTGATAAGGTTGTTGACATTTATAAGATCGAAAATTGGAACAAGTCTTAAGATGGCGCCAACAAACTATTTTTATTGAAGAAAAAAAATCTTTTTTCAGACTGTACTATTCCAAATGCCATGTTAATAAAGTTATTGAAATATTGAGGAATTTCATTTCAGGATATATTTAATTTATTAGTGGAATTGTAAAAATATCGTTTATACAATCTGTTATAACAACTTAGCAGAAGCTCATAAAATTATTCCTTTCCTAGAAAGGGAATTTAATAATAAAAATACCTAATAATAATTACTCTAATATTATAGGGACTTCTTTCTTGATTTTTTCAATTGTAAATGCTTCAATTGTTATGCCACAAACATGGCATATTTAAGAAATTAATTTGGAAGATAAATTAAATCATTCGGAATTTTACTGACGATATTACCGATTACAGCAATAAGTCCAGCGGAATTTATTCAAGAAACAACTTGATTCAGAAATTTGTTCACTATCATATTAACATGAGAAGACTTCCTATTCCTTGATTATTTACAATTTTTAATTAACAAAATTTACTTCAAATCTTCAAATATTACTTTCTCTTACTCCTAGTAAGAGGAAGTATTGTAATCGTGTCAAATTTTCGATAACGAGTTTTCACTGGAAATATCCGTTTTGATGTCCCCTGAGCCCCCCAAAAAAAGTGTTTTTTAGAAAATGGTTTATGTGTGTGTCTGTGTGTGTGTGAACAGCAAAGCTCAAAAAGGAATCTGACTGAGGAAAAAGGAACTTGAATATCACTATGGAATCCGACAGAAGGTTATACGTCAAAATTTCTCAAGCGGAAGTACCCCTTTCACTTTTTTGCGATTTTCTCAAAAATGGCTCCAACAATTTTCTTGAAACTTGGTACATCTACTGTACATACCTTTTATTTTTAAACATTTCTCTGGAAAAATTAAT
>JAAEAF010012812.1:0-25083 GCA_011037195.1 Triatoma infestans
AAGTTTACTGAGTATCGCTCGAACAAATAGTAGAGAGTGTAAGTGTGCTGTCTGGACACTGCAGCCTTAGCTGGCAGTATAACATGTCATTTTATTACTTATGTTTTTTTACGGATATGGATTATATTTACTATTATTTACGAATATGTAAATTTTGCTTAACTGAAAAAGAGATAACGCTCTCATTCCTCTGCCAGCCTGTCTGAAGCATGATTCCTCCAGGTTGGAATTCTGGTTAAAAGGTAGGCCGCTGAAAGTGTTTCTTTTTCTTTTATTCTAATCTTGACTAGGTTAGGAGGAATGAGTTATTGGAAATGCCCATCACAAGTAATACAGCACGAAATTTCCCATTAAAATCTATAAGTTGTTTCAAATAATGATTATCATCATCAATGTCACTGATTTATTAGAGGTTGAAAGAAGAACTTTATAATATTGTAAACAAGATATTAACTTAGTAGGGAAGGAGTAGCAAGAAAAAAAAATGTTAAAGGCCAACTTCAAAAGCGTGGATTCCTAAGTCTTCTGCCCAATCTGAAGCTAAGAAGCATACTATGTGGAAAGTATCTGTCGCCGTACTATACTTGGCCGTTGAAAGGGCGAAAAACAAAGTAAATACAGATTTTTTTTTTTAATTCAAGTAATAAAATAAATTATTTTTAATTAGATGTACTCTTCATATATATGTACCATATTCCCTCTTTGTTCATATCTTAATGGAATATTAAGTGCATTGAAGCAACCACAGAGATAATACCTAATTATATAATAATTGATCCTAATGAATAATTCCCACGATTTGGATAGATATATGGCCAATATAACTTATATTGTAGAAAAAAAAATAATCATAATAACCTCAATAAAACCATAAAGTACTTTGAAATATGCTGTATCAATTGCACCAGATGTGAGCATTATACTGACAAAATGGAGGTGGTATATTGCACCTGTGTTGGAGTACAATAACACTGTGATGAGTACTGTACATAATGGAATGACATATGTGTTTTTAGATGGAATGACATAATGTAAAATAAACAAATATATCATGAGATTTGATCTCAATTATGTTTACAATTTGATCTTTACAGGTCATCATTAGTACTGGTTTGTTTGTTTGTTTCATTATTACTTTTATACAAAATGTTTCCATATGTTTCACTAACTAAATACTTCTAGTAAAATATGAGTATAATTAAGATGAATTAATAGATAATATTAATACATAAAGTTACACTAATATATTCCTTCAATCCTTTATGCTATATGATTTATTATTTAAAAATTCTAATTATTTAAATATAATAAAACAATCTGGCGTGAAACAATCAAACAACCTTCTCTTATTCCAGTTCTCAAAATTATAATTGACAAACTTTATAGTTAGTGTACCAAATTTAATGAATGAAATTCGTCGAAAACTGAACAAACTGTTCAGTAAAAGCGCACTTCTGGTATACTGATTTTCTTGAAATTAGGAATTTTGGCCATCTATTTATTTCTAATTAATTTTGTTTGGATAATCAACTATGATAGATAGCCCTTTAGAGAAAAACAAAAGTGCCCTTAAATGAATTTTCCCAGAGAAATGTTTTAAATAAAAGTTGTACATCTTTGTATGTGTAGTTTATACGAGTATATAATGTTTCAAGAAAATTGTCGGAGCCATTTTTAAGAAAAAGCGCGAAAAAGTGAAAAAAATCATTTAGTAAAGTGGTAAAGTAAACGCACTTCCGGTCATCCAACTTTTTTGGATGAAATATAGAATATATTTCTTTTAACTGAAATATAGAATATAGCTCTTAAAGGATTTTTTTTCCGAAGAAATGTTTCAAACAAAAGTTATAGCTCTTTGTATGTGCAGTTGATGTTCCAAGTTTGAAAAAAATCGTTGGAGCTGTGTTTTGAGAAAATTGCAAAGAAGTAAAAAAAAAAACAACTTGTACAGTGATACTTCCGGTTGAAGCATTTTGACATAATCTACTGTCGGATCCCATGGTGATACCTGAACCGAATATCAAGTTTCAACTTTCTACGGTTTTTCGTTTTTGACCTATGCTGTTCAAATAAATACACACACACACACACACACACACAAACCATTTGCTAAAAACCACTTTTTTGGACTCAGGGGACCTCAAAACGGATATTTCCGGTGAAAACTCGATATCGAAAATTTGACAAGATTGCAATACTTCCTCTTAATAGGGGAGTAAGAGAAAGTAAAAATAGAAATTTTAAATTGGTATTTTGACAAGATCACAAAACTTATCCTTGAAGCAAATAACACAAAGTTAAAATTTGTTATCCACAAATTTCTACAAATTCCAATTATGACTCTAAATAAAAGATGATATCACAAACTTCTATTTGAACATAATATCTCCTTATAAAATTCAAACTATGTAATCTTCAACTGTGCTTTGTTTCAAAATAATTGGAAACATTTTTCCAACTGGAGGTACTTAGCCAATAGGAATTAAATAAGAATTTAATTTCAATAGAAATGCCACAAGTGTATGAAATTATAAATACTGCTTTCTTTAATATATGATTGCTTTGTATCATTTGACAGATAAATAAATATTGCTGTGCGATTTTTATCTAAGTAACATTCCTCAGTAACATTTATTTTATAAATATTTTACTGTTTATTATTGTCGCAAATGTTCAAAATTATAAAAGTATAAACTCTAGGGTGAAACACTCATATGATTTTTCTTACCGCAATTTATATAGTTTTGATTTATTGTTTATTTATTTACACGGTAATTCATACATAACTGAAAATTTATATTTATCTACCCAAAATATGATATACTGTAGTTGGACGTAAAGCAAGCCGGAAAAAATAAGCATTACTTTAATTTTTACTTTCTCTTACTCCTAGTAAGAGGAAGTATTGTAATCGTATCAAATTTTCGATATCTACTTTTCACCGGAAATATCCGTCTTGAGGAGGTCCCCTGAGTCCAAAAAAGTGTTTTTTAGCAAATGGTCTGCGTGTATGTATGTGAACAGCATAGCTCAAAAACGAAAAATCGTAGAAAGTTCAAACTTGATATTCCGTTTAGTTATCACCATGGGATCTGACGCTACATTATCTGTCAAAATTCCTCAACCGAAAGTACCACTTTACTAGTTTTTTTTTTTTTTTTTACTTTTTTGCAATTTTCTCAAAAAACTGCTTCGACGATTTTCTCCAAACTTGTTATATCAACTGCATATACAAAGAACTACAACTTTTATTTGAAACATTTCTCTGGGAAAATTCATTTAAGGGCATTTTTGGGGAAGGGCTGAGGTTGAGGTTTTTATCTAAAGTGCTATTTCAGTTTATTAGACAATTCTATCATCTAAATAATGTTAATTAGAATTAAATGTGTTGTTGAAATTCCGAGTTTGAAAAACATCGGATAACCAGAAGTGCGTTTACATTACCACTTTACTAAATGATTTTTTTTAACATTTTCGCGATTTTCTCAAAATTTGCTCAGACGATTTTCTTAAAACTTCGTAAGGGCACTTTTTGGAGAGGGGTGGGGTTAGGTTTTTATCTAAAGGGGGTATTTCAGTTTATTAGACATTTCTATCATCTAAATAATGTTAATTAGAATTGAATATGTTGTTGAAATTCCGAGTTTGAAAAAACATCGGATAACCGGAAGTGCGTTTACATTACCACTTTACTAAATGATTTTTTCACTTTTTCGCGATTTTCTCAAAAATTAATCAGACGATTTTCTTAAAACTTCGTATGTAAACTACCGTAAATAGAAATAATACTATGATATTTCGGACTACCTACAAAGATCTACAACTTTTATTTAAAACATATCTCTGGAAAAAATCATTTAAGGGCACTTTCGGAGGGTGGGGTGGGGTTATGTTTTTCTCTAAAGTGCTATCATAGTTGATTATACAATTCTATCATCCAAACAAAATTAATTAGAAATAAATAGAATTGCCAAAATTCCGAGTTTCATGAAAATTCTCATAAACCGGAAGTGCGCTGTTACTGAACAGTTTGTTCAGTTTTCGACGAATTACATTAAATTAAATAACAAAATAACACTAACTATAAAATTTGTCAAATATAATTTTGAGAACTGGAGTAAGAAAAAGTTGTGTGAGTGTTTCACACCAGATTTTTTTTTTTTACTTCATTTTTCTGCATCTGACTTTTGCTTCGTAAACTTCTTTGTTATATTTTATTTTTACTTTAATATCATTGTACATTTTCATTTACCGCACTACTTCTCATTAATGTAAATTTAACGCTGTGATACATGACATTTCATTTTTCTAGAGTTACTATTTACAAGGAAAATGCGAGCAAAAAATAAAAGTAACATAATAATAGAGTATTATTACAGCACCATTAAAATATTATTACAGAATATCATTAAAAATATATTATGTAAATGAATATAAAAATTAAATATATAAAGGTAAATGAAATCTATTACTCATCTAAAACAGTGTTCCAATTTTAGTTTAATTTTGTTCCTTTACTATTATAATTATCTATTATTATTATTATTATTATTATTATTATTATTATTATTACTACTTTTAACAAAATTCACCACAGATTGATAATTATGTATTTATCTATTAATTACCAATTTAATAACATGTTTTTGTTATCTAAGAAACAGGAACGAGGTAAATAACATTTCAAAGTTGTACAGTCTTGTCCCGAAAGTAATTCAAGACAAATTGAAAACAAATTATACTGAGACTGGTGATAAGGATTTTCCAAATTAGGAGAGAAAATTGCATTTTAATTGTCTTGCAGTGAATGTAAATCTTAACAGTTGGTATCCATATTATAAAGTGATTAAGTACTACATAAATGTATGTTAGCTAACATAGATTGCAAATAGTTTAATGATATTCGTTTAAAGTACACAGGCGAAATTAAGAAATTTTTGCAAAATATCACAAATTAAAAAAGAAAAAAAAACCTGTTTTAAAAATGGTGATTTGATTTCTTTAAAACTTCTTGTTAAAATAATTACTTGTAGATTTTGTGAAAAAATTGAAAGTCTCATTGAGATTTGTTTTTTTTTTTTCTCTCACTACAAAATTCTCAATTTTAATTTGACAAATTTTCTTCAGTTTTGGACAACAATTTCTTAAGTGGTAGAATGTTCAAAGATTGAAATGTCACTTTAGCAAAAGTCTTAATGACATAGTCCAACCAGAAACGCTCTGGAAGTATATGGCAAAAAAAAGTTTCAATTCTCATAATTTTATGATTCCAACGGAATATTCTCTTAAGATTCTCTTCGTCCAAATCCTAATAAAATCGTACTGGAGTAAATTGCACTATAGCTCTTTCGCCATTTTGTACCCTTTATCCTCATCCTTCTTTCAAATTCAATCCCAGTTAATAAACAAATCCCAGCCAAGACTATAAAAATGTTCCCCTATTTTGTGATATTAAACGTTGGATAATTATTTTAGCTAACTTTTTTCTGATATACTCAAGTCACAAATGCCCTTCATAAAGCGAAGTCCACGATAAGATACCCAGCAACATCCCATTCACGAGAATATCTCTTACCGCAGTTCTCCATTCAATTTTTTTTTTTTTTTCTAATTGTATATTATAGTAATCTCATATTTAGGCCTGTAAATTTTATTTTATATTTTTCAAGTAAAACTGATCTTAAAA
Source organism: Triatoma infestans (assembly GCA_011037195.1). Lineage (NCBI taxonomy): Eukaryota > Metazoa > Arthropoda > Insecta > Hemiptera > Reduviidae > Triatoma > Triatoma infestans. The sequence goes on from JAAEAF010012812.1 coordinate 5,687, forward strand.
GACTTCTCGGGTAGCACCAGCCTTAAGCATCCCTTAAAGTGCCAGTTCGTTCAATATGCGGTTCCATCACCCATGTAATGGTATTATGAACAAGAAACATTTTATAATAACTCTTAACACTGAAGAAAAATTTGTCAGTTAAAACTTGTGAGGATTTCCCGTAGTGTGAGTGTTTCATTTCAAAGATTATTGTATGGGGAAAATATTGCAATCTGTAAAAATGTTTATAATTGGTTTTTCAGGAGATTTATGTTTTGAGATCACTCAATTAAAACAAGAAGTTATAGCGAATGGTTAATATATAGTGTGCGAGAATGTTACTGATTGGTTCTTTTAATTTCCAGGATTTTTTTTTTTATTGAATATGATAGAGAAGATTTGGTTAAGACTTGGTATACTAACTACCACAGAACATAGAGAAACTTTTTTACTTTCTTATACTCCTAGTAAGAGGAAATATTACGAACTTGCCAGATTTTCAAAATTGAATTGTCACCGGAAATACATGTTTCTGGTCCCCTGAATGCGAAAAAAAAAATGTTTTTAGCGAATGGTCTGTGTTCGGTATTTAATATAAATTTAAATTTGCCGCCAACAGCGTACACTAATTTACTAAAATATAGGCTGTGTCCTAAGTATAGTGAGGGGGATAACTACGCTTCTTCCTCTCTATCCAGTCGCCATTTAAAGCTCGTCTGAGAAAGTAGCCATGTAAGACTCGTTTTAATAAATCTGTCTATACAATTCATGCCATTTTGGTTGCGCTTAATTATGAAAACGCCAGTTTGTTATTGCTGGTTTTCCTGGGTAGTGTTAATAAACTGGCGACTTTTGTCGACTTAGCTAGCGGTTCCGGTTCTCTCGGGCTTGCATGGGCTTATTGTGAAATCACATGGTTGTTGCTTCCTGTTTAGTTTCCTGCCGTGCAGCGTCTAGGAGCCCATAATTCTTATCTACGATCATAAGCCAAGTAGCAGTGCATTGGTGAAGACTCAAGAGTTGGAGGCACATAAGAATTTCCTTATTCCTATTTTACCTCTCCCCTTTCCCAGCGTAAAGCGTATTAGCCAGCGTACAGGCTTGCGTTCATTTGTAAACAGTAGGCTAGCAGCTACCTAGCAGTCTAATATTCAAGTCAGGCCTTCCTTTTCACTATTCTATATCTGAATCACAACATTCAAATTGAATGTGATACATTCAGCAATAAAAAAAAAAGAGTTCCTATTCATTTAACGTGTTTTATATTTTATTAATTTTTGGGATTTACCAATACCAGCGTCTTGGATAAGATGAACTGTATATAGGACAAAGTTCTCAATACATAATTAGTATAGTGCAACTAAACATTTAATAAAAATCAAATTAATAAACTAAACTTTTAAGAATAACTTGTAATTTCTTAATTATAAGAATGATGCAATTGTAGTAATTGGAAAATGTGTAAGTCTTTCATTTCATATGGTAGCGCCTCTTGGTGAGTGAGCCACCGCTTTCCAGGCTGAGGTTTACGCTATTCTTTGCTGCATTTTGGATGAGAGGGTGCGTAACACTAATTTAAAAGGTGTTTGTATCTGCTCGCACAGCCAAGCTGCGTTGAAGGCGCTTAATTCATGTGTCTTCACTTCCAGATTGGTGTTGGAATGTTCTAAAAGACTGGAAGATCTTTCTTCATTAAAGGATGTGCTTCTGGTCTGGGTTCCAGGTCATATGGGAATCTTTGCGAATGAGGAGGTGGATAGGTTTGCCAAATTAGGTGCCTCTCTCCCTTTCATTGGTCCAGAGCCTGCTGTTGGTGTGTTTTCTGGCACATGTTTGTCAGGCTTTCAGACGTGGATGACCTCACAGCACTCATCCTTATGGATGAGTGCAGTGGGTTGTCGGCAATCTAAAATGCTCATTGGGGGCCCGGACGGAGCTTTGAGTAGCGGGGTCCGATGTCTTTCACGGACCTCCTTCAGGCATCTGATTGGATTCCTCACTGGACATTGTGGTTTAAGGAGACATCTCTATATAATGGGACTCGTGCCTGACCCCTTTTGTAGAGTTTGTGAGACTGAGAAGGAAACACCCATGCATCTGATGACGAATTGTTTGGGTTAGGGAGATTAGGTTTAGGACCTTCGGCCGGAGTAGGATATCGGTAGAGGATCTTAAGCTGTGTCCTTTTAAGGTTTTGGTCCGATTTGTTCGGTCTGTGGTGAAACTTAGATGGTTAAAATCTGGGCCTGGATTTTCATTCTAGTCCCAGTGGTTGTTATTCTTTAGGGGTAGCTATATGGGCCCTGGGAGGCTGTGGATAGCGTAGGGTGTGCCCTCCCCTTCTGCGAATAATAATAATAATAATAATAATAATAAGTCTTTCATTATAAGAATTTGGTCAGCAGTCGTTGTGTGTTGGTAGCAAACATTTTTGTTTTGTTTCTATTTTCGACCTCCTATAATCTCTATGAGCTATTCAACAAAACAAGGGCATTAGTATATATCAGGAAATTTCAATTACTAATTTATTTGTAAACGGTAGGCGTGTGTCAGGAAAATTCTCTCTCTTTCTCCTATTAATAGTGCTAGATTACACGACCTTGAGGACACTGTGTTGTAAATAACTCAAGGTGGCTAGCATAATAATTAAAATGTAATAGCTTACTAATTACTTTAAATATAACAAGCTACTGTTACAGCAAATTTTAGGCTAGATATAAAAGTTAGATTTTCATCATCATATCTACTTTCTAAATTACTAAAGATTCTTAAAAAATAAAATAAAAAATATATAAAAGAAAAATATATATACAAAGAAAAAATGTCTAATCCACTTTACTTTTATCCTGGCTTTATATTTCTTGTAAAAGAGTTGACGTGTATAAAATATCTTTCTATTATATTATATATTAGCCAGCGTAAAGGCTTGCGATATCAAATGTAAAAAAAAAAAAAAAAAATCGCCAGTTTCCAGTCATGTCTCGAGTGTTACAAATATAACATGAAAGTTATTCCTTTTTCCATGCATTGATATTAGACTGCCAGATTGACCTAAAAATTTTCAGAATCTTAGATGTAAAATTAGTGTACTTCAAATCAAAACTAGGCTACTGATCATTTTTATAGTACGATAATATCTTTATGTTATCAGTGTCAGAGGAAAACTTCTTAATATCTCTGATACTGTATGTACAAAAAAATTTTATACTATATAAATCTATACAAGAGTTTAATTTGTAACAAATTCTCAAAAAGGAACGCATAGAATGAAGAAAGCATAAAATAGGTACCATTCTGTTCAATCTAGGCACAGAGTATTAGTTTCAGCGCGATTTTGGGCGACACTGCCAGCGAATGTGGTATCCTAGAGTCTCAGCAATTATTTGTGAGGAAAGGAACATACCACGGTTTCACAACTAATAGAGGCTACAGGCGAACGATTGCACAAATCGAAGAGCAATCCATGATTGGTATTTAGTTCACAGATCCTTTGAAGTCCTCTGAAACAGTTTGCTGAACTAGTATGCTGCGGCTACATACAGGGGAGATATTTAAATCAAATGGTTATCTCTCGTATATCAGGGATATAATTTTATAATTTTAATAAAGATTTGTTCAATTCAAAACGTGTAATATTTCACTTTGTTTTGCTTAAAACCATAGCAGTTGCTATAGCTCGGCAACTTAGTTGTGAAACTGTGGGCAGCTACTACAAAGCTTTGGGCAATGAGTGGAGCTTAACAGCCATTTAGGTGTCACAACTAAGTTGCCGAGCTGTACATATGACTGCAGCATTACCTAAAATAAAGAAAAACTTATTTCTGAAAATTCAATAACAATTCAATTCATATAACATTACTATAATGGATGTGTTAGGTGGAGAGAATTTAGGTCTGATTGATGCTATAAGAAGAAGACTTGGTTAACACTGGTTAACTAATATATTAATAAATAGACACAGACTGCCTGGACTTTACTATAGAGGAATGTTTAAGGTATGAGAATGCACGTAGCGATTGGATGTACCTGAACTGATTTCAACTGTCTTTTTATGGACTGTCCGTCACTATATTTATACAGCTTCTCCCACTCCAGTCCGAGAGAGTGGTTAAGCTTCTCTTGCTCTCTTTGGTTGCTGTTACAATTACATTCTGTTAAAAGTTATGGCTTATGTTTTGAACATTGATCGCACAGTTAAAAACTGCAATTATTCGATTAACGCTTTAGATTCACAAAAAATGGCACTGCTATCTTATGCAGTGTCTGAATTATCAAGTTCAATCCGTTGAAGTCACTTAAATCAATAATAAATGACAAAACATCTCAACAATGAAAAATTGCAGGAAGCTGATTGTAATTTTGATATTCGGTTAAGTATCACGATTTAAAATCAATCAACCGGTAAAAACACTTTAATGAATGCCCTTTTTTTTCAACTTTTCGCGATTTTCTCCAAAATGGCCACATCGATTTTCTTTAAATGCTATTTTTCATATCATTTATAAAAACCATCAATCTCATATGAATTATTTTTTTTTAATTAATATTAGGTGGCTTCTGGTTTGTGCCTAACTTTAAACTGTCAAATTGTGGATTGATCGAGAAGTTAGCTTTGATCGACAATGTTGTTGTCACATTCAGATAGGCTGTGTAATGACATGGCAAAGTCATAGCAATGTCAAACCTTTATAACAGATAACAAAGAAAGAATAATTTACAACTAGTGGCCTAACCAGCTGCTGTCTTCAAGACAAGGCCGCGGGCAAACAAACAAACCAAGGGTAAATACCCTTACATCAAAACAAGCATCGCTAAGGCTGGCCACTGACCTAAATCGGTGGTCACCAAACTAACCAAGGTTGCACACTAGGACAGATGTCTTGGTGTGAGTGTGGCCAACACTAATATATAAACTCGCCCCATTGGAAGGGAGGATGATTATACGATTATACTTGAGTACGTCTTCATATACGAGCAGCAGTTTACGCGTCCCTATACAGTTTTTATTTATACTTATTACTTTAGGGGTGCATCTTAGTTCAGTTATCTTAATCATTCTAATTTATTAGTTATTTATCTTCTATTTATTTCTACGTATTTCTTGTTAATAGTTACCACTTTTTACGTTTAAATTATTGTTCAAATACAGTCTATTTTTATAAAATCCGTGTTAATAATTCGAGCATAACTTCCAAATATCTCTAAACTAACTTCCGCCCTCTTCAAGACATCTACTACATACCTCAGGAATCACATTAAACGATTTCACTACATCTTGTAGTATCAAGGTGGGATCAGATCATCCAATAAACGATTCCACTACAGCTGCTTAAATTCATTTAGATCGTAATTTGAATATAGCGGTATCTAACAGCCAAATAACGGTGGCAATAAAGGAAGAAATACTTTAAATTTTCGGTAGGTTGCATATTTTACACATATATATATATTTATTATGGGTGAGTCATAAAAAAATGACCGTTTTTCTTGCAAATTTAAAAACAATTTTATTTTATTTAACAATTTATTTTAATATTCAAAGTATACACCGTTGTGTTCTATGGTTGGTTTCCATCTCGAGGCTAGCTGCCGAATTCCTTCGCAACACCACTCTTTGGGTTTTGAACGGAAGAATTCCGCAACTCCATTTTGAACCTCATCCACAGAATTACAGGTTTTTCCTTGAAGATAGTGCGCCAATGGCCGGAACCCATGGTAATCGGAAGGTGCTAGGTCTGCACTATAAGCAGGGTGGGGGAGAAGCTCAATCCCTTGTAATTCTGAAATTTTTTGTTTGGTGTAACGAGAAGTGTGTGGTCCAGCGTTATCTTGTTGAAACAAAACTTTATTTCCCTTAACTAACCCTGGGTAACGCTGGGCCAAAACAACGTACATTCTTTCTAACTGCTCGCTATAAAGTTCCGAATCAATAGACTGACCTTCGGGAATGAACTCATAATGAATTACGCTCCTTCATAATTCCAAAAAACAGAAAGCATTGTTTTTTTATCTAATTGTTCGTGTTTAGCGACAAGTAGAGCAGGCTGCTTGCAGTGTAACCATTGTTTTCTTGGCCTTTAGGTTTTTCCAATATATCCATTTTTTTATTGCAAGTGACAATCCTTTTGATCTACCGATGATCATTTGGATTTTCCAAAAGATTTTGACAAATGTCTACTCGCCGCTGAGGTTGTTCAGGGGTCAACTCATGGGAAACTAGTCTAGTTGAACGATTCACTTTCCCCAGCTTATGCAGCCCACGATTTACAGTGGATTGGGATACTTCGAGTTCTGTTGCCAACTCCCGAGTACTTTTGGTCGGGTCAGCCTCCACATAACCCTGCTGAGCTTCTTCATCGAATAATGATTTTCGCCCCGACCGGCTATCCTCTCAAGACTAATGTCACCGGTTATTAAATTTCTGAAACCACCTACACACTGTCCGTTCAGAAAGAGCATCCACCTCTTCAAATTCTCGCACTAAACGTAGTTTCGACGGCTGAAAACTTTATTTTCCAATAATGGTGTAATATTATTAATATTTCAAATTTTAACGTCATCTTGTTAAAAAAAATTGCTACGACAAAACTAAAAGCGATCCTGGATAACTTTGTTTATAAATCATTCTCTACTTGTTTATGCAAAATAATAATATGACAAAGTTCAATAAAATATAAACGCTCTTTCTTTCTACAGAGGATAAAGTGTAAATAAAAAAATCGGTCATTTTTTATGACTCACCCCAGTAATTTGTACAATTTAAAGGTAAAATGTTAACTTGGTAATCAGTAGCAAAATGTGTTATTCCAATGTTCTTGATCTGGGCAATAACTCTTATAATATTTTGGTTTCAAACTAAAAGTTCTAAAACTTCGAGTTTGTTTCACTTATATTGTGCAATGTGAGCCAGTGATTACGTAGTGATTCTAAAGTAGTTTTTTGTACTTAATTTGTTTAATTATTATTGTATATATTTAATAATTGATCAGAAATTTTTTCACATACACCTATATTACAAAGACCAATTATCGCTAAAAACATTGTTCTCTTTAGGTAATAAGAGAAAGTAAAATTTTATACTCTAACAATACTCAGAAAGAATGATAAAGAGAAAGTAAAAAGCGAAAAAAAAATAGTGGCAAATAAAAATAAAATTATATTTTTATAGTAAACGAAAAAGAAACAGACCAAAGTTAACACGATAATGACGGTCTAAGCCGGAAATAAGCTGACTACAATATAGTTACATAATCCATGAGGATGTGACGTGGTATTAGAAAGTATGATACGTTTGGGAATAGTGTACGCTGACTGCTTGTATCTTGGTGTGTGCGTACCTGTAAAACATCATTTCATTTCTATTTCACCACCTATCCTCTTTCTTTATAAATATTTACCATTAATATACTTTTCATTAACAACATGGAGTATTGTTGTGGCCCTCAGACATGCCACGCACATTTGCACATCAGTTTCATCACACACACACTCACATGCTTCTTGTCAATATAATATATAAATTATAACGTTTAGAATTATTATTTAATAATCTGTGAAAGTTTAACAAATCTGTTAGCATTAAATAGTTTGTTTAAGCAATTGTTTTAATGGCTCTCCCTTTCTTATTTGAGCGGAGCCTTCCAATCAACGCATTGGTATACACGTTCACTATATTATCGCTAAACTAGGCTCAGGTCAGTTCCGAAAAAATGACTTCAAGCGTTCAACAGAGCAGCGGTCGCCAATCTTTTGATCCTCACGGGCCACTAAGCAGAAAATATTTAATCTCGCGGACCACTACCCCATTTTTTGGAGGAGGGAAAAGTTCCCTCTACAGTGGGTCCCCTTCCAAAACAATATTGACGTGTTTCAGCGATTTTTAAAAATTGTCGTAATTAAAAAGTTATTCAAGGTGGCAAGTTTTCACATGAACACACTATAAATTTTCAATGAACTTTGTATTTAACATGGCAACCAAAGATGAGAAAGACAAGTCAAATGATGATACCTAATGATTATTTAATAATTACAATAAACGGAATAATATTCAATATTCAATCAGTGTGAAACATGTTGCTGCTTCTGAGATAAAAATTCTTCGATTCTACGGTCCATTGTACTAACAGCAACACAAAGGCTAGTTTGCGGTTCAAGTCGACAGCGAAACTTATTTTTAATTGCCGAGAATATTTTTTCGCACCAACATGTTCTTGTGAATGGCAATAATATTTTAATAGCCTTTTGACTTAATACTGGATACTCATTTTTGACAGTATACCAAAAGTGAGCACTTGTTATGCCTGAATTAAATTTAATTTTGAGGATGTCGTCGGATGTCAGTTCGATTAAGCTTTCCTTTCAAATAATAATAATTGCTGAATTTCTATACTTTTACTTGTTTGTTTTGTTACAGGTTTTATGTCTGTGTTTTGAAAATAAACTTGTTGGGAACCAAGTTTTGCCTTTTTTTTTTTTTTTTACCTGAACCCAAACCCGTGTGTCCACTGAGTTTGTCGGAGCAGCCATAGGCTTTTCTGTTAAATGTAACCTTCGGAAAAGGCCGCTAATGTTGCAGTAGCGGTAACTTCACAACAGTGGGAAGACGGGAAATTTGATTGAAACTACCAAAAAAATCCTCGTTCGTTAACAATTCTTTCACGGACAACCGTTTGGCACCTACTCTGCAGCAGAGCATATGGTCTACAAGCCCATAGAAACCTGTTAGATTTCCGCTGTCGCTTTATTATTATTCCTTTTTATTTTCTCTTACTGCTGTTGAAGAAAGTCCTCTGTAGACTTCGGAGAAAAATGCTTTTTAGCAAATGGACTGTAAATATGTGACCAAAATATTTTAAAAATGCAAAATCACAAGAAGTTGTGTTATACGATTGTAGATAATGTCTCCGGGATTGGTAGGTCCACTATTTCCGGAACTAAATTAAAAAAAAAAAAACGGGAAAAGCCTGAGAGACTTCACTTTGGCCGTAGTGTTGTCGGTTAGAGTCATCTGTATGTGAATGTTTCACACCAGATTATTTTTAACTTGTTTTTTAAAAAGAAAATTAACGTCGTTTGTCATGATAATCTCTGTTTGTACAACAACATCGATCAAATGAGTGAATATGATTGTATTGATATGGCTGGCTAATATTTCTATTTGGTACTATAACCACTCTGGTATTTCACACACAAAATTAACACATCACAGAATATTGTAAAAAAAAAACAATTTGCAGCTGAGCCTGTATCATCATCCAGTGTTTATATCAACATTTCCTTTAACTTCCCCTACTGTGTTAGTTAGTAAGTTTATATTGGAACTTTAAACCATTAAAATAACATTTAGTTTTACAAGTAGCTTTAATTTATGTAGATTTTATTTTCCCTTTAAGAATTATCCAACATGTAAATTAATAAAGATTGTTTGTTAATTTTTTTATTAAGGTTTGTATTTTTTAATGTTTTTCTTCGATAAGTGGGGGAAGTACATACATCAGCTAAGGACTGACGTTTAGCGTACAAACGATCTGACATACAAAGTGTCACACTACACTTGATGTTTATTATTACAACTGTTCAATTAGCATAAGTAGAATGCGCTACTGTCAAAGATAAAGTGTTTACATTGTCATTGTTTACTTGAAAAGTTTATTTTCTAATCGCTTATATTCACCACTAATTTGTTATGTCTGACTTCCTCTTAAGTAACAGGAAGTATTGTGATCGTATCAAATTTTCAAAATTTGCATTTTCACCGGAAATACATGTTTTGAACTCCCGTGAGTATTAAACATTTTTTTTTAGTGAATAGTCTTATGGGTGTTTTATAATAGAATATCTCAAAAAATGAAAATGATCGCAAAAAGCTCCAACTTGGTATACCATTTAGGAATTACCGTGTCATACTAACGTATTTGATTTGAAGGTTTCGGCGAAAATCCATCAACCGGATGTGCGATTTTATTGAATAGTTATTTTAATGTTTCACCAGTTTTTCGAAAATATCTCTAAACGATTTTCTTTCAATATCACATATACTATTTGCACGTGTAAATGATTTTTTGCTGGGTTAATTTTCTTGAAAACGGATATAACTATTTCCTTCAAATTTGGAATACTCACTGCGCTTTGTATAAACTATCATAATTATTTGAAAATAAAAAGTTTTTTGTTTTGACGACTTTTTCGAAAATGCCACTATTTTTTTTTTAACTATTAATAAACATATTGGTACAATATATGTTTCTACCACCACATTGGAACCAACCACCACAACAAATATGTTTCTACCATTTAATAATATTAAAATATCTTAGATAATTTCACAAATTTAAAAAAAAACTTCGTTATCGGAATTGATGATTTGTAGAATTGGTTTAAGCACTTTATTTATTTTAAATTTTCTCTTAAAATGAATACAATAATTATATTTTCTTTAACATTTGGTATTTTATCCGTCGTAGCATGCATATTTATAATTTTCCTAACCGGTTTTTTGGATTTTCGTCTATCGTCAAAGCAAATTCACTAAGTTCGTGTAGAGAGTTCACTTGAATTTAATGTTTCTGTGTAACACTCACACTTGTTGGTTGTATACATGTGCGGGAGGTTATAAGGTTATGTTACTATGTGTTGTGTTTATTGACAAAGTGAAATTATTATAAATTATGATTACTTACTTACTTACTTAATGGCACTCCAGTCTTTGAAGAACTTTGGCCTCACCAACAATTTGGAACCACTCCTGGCGGTCTTGAGCTTTTGTGTGCCACCTTCTGACGCCCATCCTACGGATATCGTCTTCGACATCCTGCAGCCAGGCAAGTCTAGGCCTTCCTTTTAACCTTTGATGCCCAGGCCTGCCGTAAAGCTGCCTTCTGGTGGTCCTTTCTTCTGTCATTCTTTCTACATGACCCAGCCATTTCAGCTTGGCCATTTTTATGGTAGTCACAAGGTCGCACTCCCGGAATAGGTCGCGAAGCTCTGCATTTGAGCACTTTTCTCTCCCAAACAAGAAGGGTCTTTTCAGCCTCCTTTGTCAGGGTCCATGTCTCACTTGCGTAGTAACTACGGGTCGGATCACAGTTTTATAAATTAATTCTTTAGCCTTTCTGGACAGATTCCGAAGCCGTAAAGCTTTTTGCAATGCAAACATGGTCCGATTACCAGCCGCTAGACGTGCTTTGATTTCCGCCATGATACCACACCCGGTCGTCACCATCGCGCCCAGGTATTTGAAGGACTCCACCGCTTGGAACTCAGGCCTGCAGAGACTGATGTGTTCCTCTCTTCTTATTTCTCGCCTCGACGTCATCATATATTTTGTTTTAATTTCATTTATTACGAGGCCCATTTTATTTGCGGCTTCCTCCAATTCCTGAAGCGCTCCGGAGAGAGTAGACCTGGTTCGAGCAGATATCAGTACATGATCTGCGTACACCATATGCTGGGTGAGTCTATTATAAATTGTGCCGCCGGGAGTTGTTTTTATGGCTCTTACTACCATTAACAACCCAATATTGAAAAGGGTCGGAGAAAGAGGGTCTCCTTGCCTTAAGCCACTTTTCACCTGGAAATCATCCGACAAGGTGTTCTGAACTTTGACTGTGCATTTGGTCCCACTTAAAGTCATTTGAGTCAGCCTAATCAGTTTCTTCGCGATGCCTAACCTTTGCATTGCACTCAGAAACTCTTCTCTATTTATGCTGTCATACGCATGCTTATAATCAATAAACAAGTGATGCAGATCCACGTTATGCTCGTATGTTTTTTCCAGCATTTGTTGTATCGAGAAGAGGTGGTCTATCGTCGATCTGCCTGGACGAAAACCACACTGCTATTTGCCAACTGTTCTGTCCATCCATGAGATAAGTCTCTTATAAATTATGATTAGAAATTAGAAAATAGTGTATAATAAAAAGTATGTTTTGAAGAATATTTTATAACTCAATTTCAATAGTGTGGTTAAGTATGCTCAGTGTTTTATCAAGTCATTTTTATTATGAGGGGAGGTTGATAAGTTATTTCAGGAGTATACTGTACTAATGAAGAATAGATAAAGTTTGAAGTAAGGGAATGCAAAGTTTATGGACAGCCAAAAGCATGTACATGTAATAAATAAATGTGAAATACAAGCAAGGTTAATACAATAAAATATATATAAGTAAATTGATATGTAAGAAGGTTGGCAGCATACTGCAAATTGGAGATTATATTAAAATAAATAATAGAGGAAATCAAATTTGATTTTGAAATTTTTACGTCTCTACATATATACATCCAACAAGTGTGAGTGTTACAGAAACATTAAGTTGAAGAGAAACTCTCTACAAGAACTTGGTGAATTTGCTCTGACGATGGATAAAAGTCCAATAAAACTATAAATATGCATGCTACGACGGATAAAATACCAAATGTTATCCAGCATTATGGACCCATCCACATATTCAACAATACTTTCTTTAGCCTTGAAATGCTAACCGCACAATTATAATTGCATAAATACAAATTCAGATATTGTGCAACTTCAAAATCATATCCTGGTACTTGTAGTAGGTAACTTTTTATTTTATTTAATAAATATTTTTAAAATGAATAAAATATGAGAACTGTTAAATTTGCATTTATTTAAAAAAGAATATTGTAAAACATAATTTTTTTAAGGATAACATTTTATGGGATAATTGTTGAAGTGTGGTTGGCAGCAATGTTAGATAGTAATTGGGATTTTACCTACATAAGTAATGCTTCTTTTCACAATGCTGACAACTCCAGATTTCGAATTTTCCCTTTTTAGTTATTTCGCCGTACATCTATAATGCAAATATTCTTTAACTTTTATTTTCATAAAATGGGAAAGCGTTAAATTGTTGAATAGTAATGGAGAAAAATGGAGTTAAACTTCCGTTAAATTTCTCTTAAGAAATAATTGCAGACATTTACTGAGGCACGCATAGAAAATTGTTCATCACATGGATATTAATTTGACAACAGAATTCCCATTATAAGGGTGTTGATAAAATCTGGATCTAGAGCAACTTTTATATATTTCAATTTTTTGTAATCGCATATTTAGTTCAACCATATTTTTTGTGCAAACTAAGAAATAACCGGAATAGTTGCAGGAGATCACGAGGAGCGGTCAATAAAAACGCACTTTTTTAAAATTATCCAACGGCTTGAGAAATTTATTGTCTTCTTCAGGGATTATTTTTGTTTACTTTAATTATTTTATTTACAACGGTGAATTTACACACAACAAACAAATTAGATGACAAAAGATAACATAACAAATAATAAAATAAATAAAAATAAAACGAAATTGAAAAAAGAAAGAAAAAAAAAAATAATAATATTAATAACATGACGTGACAGAATTGAATGAGGGCCACATCCAACAATGACCATCATAAATCGGTTAGTGTAGACACCGATGAAGTGAATTCGAAGGATGCCCTTTTTTATCAACCGATCAGGTGATCGCGAGGCCATCGGCGCTTCATTCTTCGGAAAAGATTAGCAGGAAGTGTTATCGGTGACAAGTTGCGGATCAATTGGTTGTAGTGATGGGAAAGTTTGGAATGGAATTTAATATATCGGGACTTGGCGAGATCTAAGACAAATGGAAGTTTTAGGTCTCTGTGGATAATGTGATTGCTGACGTAAAAAGGGACATCGACTATTGTGCGCAGGAAGGAGGGATTTTTGATAGGAGGGATTGGATAAGATGAAGATTGGAGCGCTTTGCTGATCCGTATAGTTCGAGTCCGTATGTCCAGATACGAGCGAGCAGGGCTGTGGAGAGTATATTCGAAAGTGTTGTTTTGATCGCCTCTCTTTTGATCATTCCGTAACGAAGTTAAGTTCTTGTCGCTTAAGATGAGTATGTGGGTTCCAGGTAAGGCCGAGATATCGCACTTTGTCTGCCGAAGGAATAGGAATACGGGTCAGGTATAAAAGGAGGGAGTATTTTGCGATTCGGAGTGAATGGTATGTATCTGGATTTGCTCTTATTGATCTTTATTCTCCATTTGCGGAACCAGGGTTCGAGGATTTGAAGATGAGATTGAAGGGATCGGGAGGCAATTATAGGGTCCATATTTTGGAAGAGGATTGCCGTATCGTCAGCGAAGGAATAAACAGTTGTGTTAGGATTGACAGGAATGTCTGCTGCATACACAGTGTAGAGAAGAGGAGGAAGTATGCTCCCTTGAGGAACTCCTGCGTGGATGGGATGTATTGAAGTGGAAGAAGAACCTTGGATAACTTGGAAGGAGCGATCTGATAGATAGGATCGTAGGATATTTTTCAGAGATAAAAGTAACAAACGATTAACAGGGTGAACACATGATTAGTAAAAACATCTAAACGAAAAAAAAGCCTAAACAAAACTTAAAAGAAATAGTTACTTGAATTGTAATACTGAACTACATCATCCTATACAGGATCATCATCTGATTTTGGGATGATATAATTCAGTATTACAATTCTTAAACGTAACTCTTCTTCTTGACGTAACTCTTCCTTTCAAGTTTTGTTTAGTGTGTTTTTACTATAAAAATCATGTGTAATCCCTGTTAATTGTTTTTTTTTCTATCCCTGAAGAAGACAATAAATTTGTTTTGAAACGTCGGATAATTTTAAAAAAGTGTATTTTTATTGACCGCTTTTCGTGATTTCCTGCAACTATAATTGAACGGTCGAAAACCATTATTATCATATTATCAGAATTTACTCCATTTTTAATATGTGGTCTTAATTAAATTAAAGTATCGTTAAAAAAACTTGACAATTATGTAAAGCGCTCCTCGAACTAAATTTAGTGAAATTAATGGAAAATCTGGAGTATTCTCGATAGCACAGACATTCATTAAGTTTGTTAAAACATTGTTTTAGAAGAGTTAAGACTCTAACCATCAATTTTTTAAATATTTTTTTTTTTTTTTACTATAATCGAGGAAATATAAACAATAGTCATTTCAAACTGCTAATAAATTAGATGAAACAGAATAACATGATTGCATTTGCTTGGTATACGTACCTGACAATATGTACGTCATTATTGAGAACAATCTTTTTGCTTTTTGATTGCTTGTCAACTTCTAATAAATGATCCGTCTGTTGAACTTCTTTATCGACTTTCTTTTCTCTTTTTTTTTTTTTTATTTTTTTTTGACCGAGATGAACATTAATCAATATTACTTCATAGGAAATAAGTAGAAGAACTATTCGGTTGATTGATTCTTAATTGACTAGATTTTGTTTTTCTCTATATTTAAATGTGTGATGTGATAGCGATAGCAAGAAAAAAAGAAGAGATAATTTTTAAATAAATCTAAAAATTACAACTAGTGGTTGAAAATTGGAAAAGGGTGCAGCCAGCCGCTACCTGCAGGTCATGAACCGCGGCAAACCCTTTTTGTATTTCTTTCAAAAAGGGTCAATATACAGTCAAGAGATAATACCTTACTGGCCTACCTGGCCCACCATCTGTTAACAAAGCGTCGCCACCCCGGCCAAATCAGCCCTTGTTAACTACTGTCCTCCCCTAGGGTCAATATACCACAAGAGATGTCTTAGTGTTACACGTACTTACACATCAGCGTCGATGTGTGAGTGATGCAAATATAACATGTCGCACCACTGGAGGAGGGATTCAGTTCGACTCAGGCATCAAACGTCTACATCACTTTTCAGATCAGAAGCACCATCTCACATCGCGAGCGCGTCTCTATTTAAGGTTTTAACACTTTACTAACTCCTTTAATATTTTATATTCATTTTATAATTCTTATAGTTATTTACAATTGTGCATCTTAGTTTTTCTATTTTATATCTCCTTAAATTATTTGTTAAAATATAGTATATTTTTATAAATCAGTAGTACGCATTTCGAATAATAACTCTCTAATCTCTTACCCTCTAATTAACAATCTCTTACTCTTACTCATCACTTCAACTTCCGGTATCAATAAACCAATACTAATACAAATGCCTTTGACATGCTTCTCGTAAATTTTTGTCCGAAAATTAATATCAAACTCAATAACAATATATATTCTTACAATTATTATTAAATTTATGGTGAATAAAATTTATGAAAGTTTATAATTCTTTATCTATAATTTTTCAATTACTTCTAAGGGTGAAATAACAGACTGATATAATGGAGTTGATGAGGAGAGAAATTGGGTTTGATTAATTAGACAACCTATGAAGACACTGTTATAATATAACTATAAGCTTACACAAACTGCACTGGACTGTAATGATTTTATAGAATAAAGGGTTAGAGTAGAGTTATGACACGATGATATGACACGATGCGGTGCATGGTTGAATCTGATAGATAGATGTCTAGCTCTCTCACTGGCTTGTTTATAGGTTCCCCACTCTAGCCTGCTTAAGTGAGAGAGTACCAGAGAGAGTCTGTTTTCTCTCGGTCGGGCTTGTGCTCTCTCTCTCTCTCTCTCTCTCTCTCTTTTGCCGTTACACTAAGAACCGATTGAAATGTATCCAATATTGCGCATTGGACGTGATTTAATTTTTTTGAGAGGACATACAGACAACTTCCTCTAAACTTATAATAATAAAGGGAAGAAATTAGCTCAGTATTGGGCGCACTTTCTCACATGGAGGTCCCAGTGTCGAGTCCAGCATTGCTGCTGTGATGGCATATCACACGTCAAATTAGTTCCTTGCTATCCGCAAGGAATGCCAAGGTCGTATCTTAAAACGAAGCCAACCAAGGGTTGGGGATGAAGTACCGTCCTGCTTCCCCCATCACAGGTGTATATATTAAAGGAAAAAAGGACAGTGGACGCGCTATTCTATCACCATCTTCAAAAGCGAAGACACCTTCCGTGCTAGCAGCCAACAACAAATATATAATCTACACACCAGCCACTTACTTGCCTATCTCTCAGTCTCTCATTGAGTTCCTCTGCCCGCCTCTTAATCTCTTTATTAAGTTAAGTCCTTAGAATCATAAGTGTATATATATATATACTAATTATAGTGCAGCAGTAATAGCATTTAGGTATTAATTTTAAACCCCTGAAACTCCCACTACACTGCCATTAAATTTTCTCTTGCTAGGAACCTTTATGGGTAGTGTTGTTTGTAGCTAGAGAACAATGTCTGGTTTTCGGCAGTGCATTGAGAAGGCTCCGAGCGTCAATATTGACAAGACTTAAATTAAAACAAAAAAAAATTATATTAATAATCTGTCTTTGTAGGTTAACCAAGTACCATCCCAGCTCGTGGAGCACAGATCGAGAAAGAAAATAATGAATAAAGGGTGCTAATGGCCAAAGCGTCGATCCACCCCTCCAAAAATAAATAAATAAATAAATAAATTGTTTATTTGCGAAAATGAAAATGACAGCAAAACTATCGGGATAGTTCATTTCATATATAGAAATGAAATAGTTAACAAACATAATGTAATAAAATAAAAGTAAATAAACATATTGTCTAAAGAGAAAGAAACCTAATGAATCAAATGAATCCGTATTTAAATGAATAACATAATTAATAAACTCCGTATCATAGATAACACTAAAACCTACAATAAAATTAATGGCTATATATTTTTTTTTTTATACTGTTCATTCTAAAAGTCAAGGTTGCTTTACAGTATACTAAATTCCAAACACTTCCATTTGAAAACATTATTTTTATCTGATCTGTTAGATTTTATATTTACCCAAAAAAATTTAATCTATTGTTAGCTGGATTTTTTGTTTACCAGTATAGTTGCATAGTTTGGACAATTTGATGATAATGAATAAATCTATTATAATTTAAATGTAATAGTTTACCACGTACTTTTATAATCCAATTAATTTTATTTATATGTATTAACTTTGTCTTTTTCATATAGAACTTATCATTATCCCAATCAAAATTTAAATTCTATTATTCGGTAAATTTAATACTTTTATAATAATGATAATTAAGATGTGACTTCAGAGTAAATATAAATAACGGTGGGATATGGTTTTCCAAACTGATGATGTAATTAGGTATGTAAGTAGCATTATTATAAAATTAATGAAACAATAAATTAAAATAAAATCTCAGCTTGCCTAACAATGGTTGCTATTGCACTAAAATTCCTTAATAATTAGAAAGTTATCATATTTTTGCAATTTTATTGCAATTCAGAATTAATATATACACATATTTTTTTTTATTGTAGCAGTTTGTACTTATTACAAGAGGAAATTATTTATATTTATTTATTTATTTATATTTATTACCTTATGTAACTTAACACCATCGAATGCAGCACACTATTCTCATACGCTCTTTCACTTTCCATTTCACTTAACATAATGGTAACTAATTATTGCCTAATTATTCTAAGCATAGATTATCTTTAAAATAGAAAAATCATTTACAATCTTTTTTTAAGAATAATCCTTTGTGTAAAAATAAACAATTATTTTAAATCCGTCAATGAGATGTAAAACATCTATAGCAGTTAAAATTTAACATCATTGAAAATTCAAGGACTAGGTACTACTAAAATCTGATTCTTAAGAATTTTTTTTTATTACATTTAAGAAATAGAGATATTCCTTATAAAAATATTGGTCTAAAATATTTTAGAGATTTCTCAAAATTAAAATAAAAATGTGATAAATAAGAATGTTTGAATTATACTTGCTTTAGAAAATTGAGATCACGTTAAGTACCATAGTTTTCCTCCCTTTCTCTTGATTCTTATAAATAAAAATGTCCGTATACAAAGATGTTTTTTTTTTAAAAAAAAAGATAAGAAAAGAAACGCTATTTGTAGTAGGAAAAGTTACGAAAGGTAAATAACTCTAAACATTTCTATGGAAGAATTAATGCATAAAAGAGATCCATCGTTTTAGATTTGTTGTCATTTTAAATAATGCTCAGAGGTGCATTAGAAATGCATAAAGATTTCAATTACGTACAAAGTTTCTAGTAGTTATAGTATTCACTGAATGAATTTTCCTTTGTCTTATGATTTTTCTCAAAAACTTTCTCCAATGATTTCACTGAAAATGAAGTTCTGGCAAATAGAAAACTGTAATAAATATATTTTTTTCAGTAGAAAGAGATTCTATTTAATGTTGAAAATGGATTTTGAGGTTCGGTCAAACAAAAGAACTCTTTTTTAAATTTCTACCGACGTTTCGGCAAATTTATTGCCTACTTCAGGGTCTGTACAAAGGTTGAAATACATATCAAAAACAAGGAGTAACAGAAAATATGAACTTAAACTAAATATTACCAGAATAAAAAATTTTAAAGTAAACAATATTAAAATAAACTAAGTACAAAATATGATATATATAGAGTACAATTAAATTTATTTTAAATTATTGTAGACCGATCAATATTAAACTAAATCGCAACTATTAAATAATACTAATAAAAAA
>JAAEAF010012813.1:0-13588 GCA_011037195.1 Triatoma infestans
GTATCACCATGGGATCTGACGGTGCGTTATCTGTCAAATTCCTCACCCGGAAGGACCACTTTACTACTTTTTTGCGTTTTTGTCAAAATGGCTCCGACGATCTTCTTCAAACTTTTGTTATATAAACTACATATACAAAGATGCACTTTTTGGGGAGGGGTGGGGTTATGTTTTTCTCTAAAGTGGATTATGCAATTCTATCATCCAAACAAAATTAATTAGAAATAAATAGATGGCCAAAATTCCGAGTTTCAAGAATATTAGTAAACTGGAAGTGCGCTTTTACTAAACAGTTTTTTCAATTTTCAACGAATTCCATTAAATGTGATGAATTCCACTAACTATAAAATTTTTGTCAATTATAATTTTGAGAAGTGGAGTAAGAGAAAGTTGTGTGAGTGTTTCACACCAGATTTTTATTATTATTATTATTATTATTATTATTATTATTATTATTATTATTATTATTATTATTTAGATGGGAAATATTGTTTGTATAAAATATGCTTATATGCGGAGTTCAGAAAATCTACGTCTTTGTTTAACTTACTGTTGCCCGATTTTTGCGTTTATATATATTGTTTCTTTATTAGATCTTTAAATAGGTTAATTTTTGGTCTCTAATCCAAAATTTTGATGTTGAAAACCGGGATTGTGATTTTTTGGAGGCCGTGTCCTGTCACAATGATTTTGGTAACATTCTGAAGAACGGTCAGAACTGGAGTGTACTGGTCGGTGTCACTAAAATGAAGCAGGATGTGTTTTGGGAAAAATCCCTGGTGATTCCTTGAAATTGCGATGTATTATCTGGATAATCATTTATCACAATTAATTTTAAAACGGAAGCACGTTCCTTTTATCGTAAATCGTACAAGTGAAAGTGGAAATAATCATTTTTTTTCTAAATTCAATCTTTTTTTTTTTTTTTTTTTTTTTTTTTTTTTTTTTTTTTTTTTTTTTTTATGATTTGAAGTTTATGAAATTATTCATATTGTCAGAGAAGAACCTTCATTGGTAGAATTATTTAAAAGTTTTAAAATTTTGTTTTTTTCATTAGTCCAAAACAAAATGAATAATTTTAGCCAATGGGTATGAATTAATTATAAATATATTGTAAACAAGGTTTTTCAACAGTTTTCTATATTTCACTGAATTCTGATCAGAAAAAAAAAATGATCTCAATCATTATTTCATCAAAAAAGTATTTAAAAAAAAAACTGCAAATATTGTATAAATATATAAAAACAAAATTCGAGATTTTTACACATAACATGTTTTGTTTGTAAAAAAAAAAAAAAAAAAAAAAAAAAAACAACCCTTTAATAATTCAGCTCATGAAAAAGGGGGGATTCTGTAATCTACTCATCTAAATTACCCCTTTTGTTTTATTTTATCGCAAAGAACCAAAGAAAAAAAGGGGTGAAAGGGTTGGTATTTTTTATTACACCCTCGCCAAAAGGCTGCCTTCAACATAAATTAATCCCTTCTGAATTTATGTTTAAAAAAAAATTATTTTTTTTAATTTGTTTATTTTTCTTGTTTTTTAAGAGTAACATATATTGATGGTAATTAGTTTAGGGATAGATTGTTTGGTTTTATTTGTTTTATTTTTTTTTTTTTCCCCCACCATAACATATTGACATTAAATATGCGGCTTTGGTATGAAATATTTATGGTTGTAAATTTTAGCTTTAATGTATTTTTTGATGGGGGAGGAGAGTGTTGTTGACCCCTTGCTTTACCTAAACTGTCGAAAAGTTTTAAAGCTGAAATTGAAAACCGAAAAAGGAATGGGTGTTTTGCAGGGTTTAGTGATGGAAAGTGTAGATATGAAAATGAAAACACACACACTACAACACTGTTACTCAATATTTATATTTTCCATTTGATTGGTTAAGGAGATAGTGTTTATGAGTTTGAAGAGTTTGAAAGTAACTGAATGTGATGAGCGGTGTGTGTGTATTTTAGTGTTGTACGTTTAGTGCTGTTGGCCCAGGATGAAGGTATATGTGTATCTTGACGGTTTAGCTGTGGGTTCCATTTTTTCAATGGCTCACATTTTTAACTCTTGACAACAACAGCGGGCCGGGGAAAGAGAATGAAATGCATATAGATAGTTATTGAAAATTAAGAAAACACATTAACACAATACAATACATTATAAAATATATTGTTATTAGGGTTATTAATAGAAAATATCCAGTCCTTGATTTTATTTCTCTTCTTCTAGCTTTCGACGGGGAACATAGTCGTCATTAGGGAACTAGGGAAAGATAATAATAGTAAATTTAAACTTAAATTAATCAATAAAAGGTATTTTTCAATGTTTATTTCTCTATTTGCCATTGCTTACGTCAGTGAACAAAAAACAAGACACAAGCAATTCGAATTTTATATACAATAATTTAATATACCAAATAATGAAAAAAATAATTAATTTGGAAAAGTAAATTATAAATTTAAAAAGTATATTAAAAAATTATGAAAAGAAAATGTTTAATTATAATTTAAATGCATTTTTTTCAAATCTTCTTCTTCTTTGTTGGTTTTACAGCTCATTATTGAGCCTTAGCTTCCTCTATTCCCCTCCGCCAGTCATCTCTATCAGTTGCTGCAGCTTTCCAATTCCGCGCATTCAGCAAAACTCTGGAATCTTCTCCTATACCATCAACCCATCTCAGTTTGGGTCTGCCCACTCGTCTCGTGCGGTCAAGTCTTTCTTCCAAGACCTTTCTATGCACCTCATATTCTGCCATCCTTGCAATATGCCCTGCCCATCGCAACAGCCTAGTGAGCCTAATTATTTTAACTACATTTGGCTCGCCATATATGCTCAATATTTTCATTTTGGTTCTTCTTCTCCAGCTTTGGGCCTCCCTAACGGGTCCGAAGATCCTTCTCAAAATTCTTCTTTCGAATGTCGAAAGGATTCTCTCGTCACTCATTGGTCGAAACATGTCCATGTTTCAGACCCATAGATGGGCACTGTGCGGATCAGAGTTTTGTACTACAGGATCTTCGTGTTTCTAGAAACAAGACGACTTTTTATATGGTGGTTTAGTCCGATGTAGCATCTATTAGCCGCCATCACTCTGTTACTTACCTCTTCGGACACGTTATTGCTTCCAGTAATCAGCGAACCTAAGTAACAAAACCTATCCACTTGCTCAAAACTATAATCGCCTGTTGCTATAGACTGCGCTAAAGCCAAGGTTGTCGCTCCACCAGCATGCATATATTTGATTTTTGCCTGGTTCACCTCCAGCGCGAGCTTCTTAGCCGCCCTAATCAAATAATCATCTTTATATGTGTTGGGCCGTATTGTGTAGTAAGTTCACCACTATAGGATTGGAGTAGTCAGTACCCCCTCCACTCGCCTACTTTGTTTCTCTAAAGACATGGACGCACAACAACACTTACGGCAATGCGGTAGGATTAGGCAGACTTATTAACAAATGGACTTGACGATCGCCAAGCGTTGCAAGACGCCGAATGAAAAAAATTTCAACGGCGCCTGGCGAAATTAAGAAAAAAATTGTGAGGAAAAAACATAATACAACCTCTGCCTTGTGCAGCAAGTGCAAGCTCCTCTCATATTCTGGTGTAAACATGAAAAAATTCAGGTTTAAAGATTTCATGATTAGTAAATAGTAATAAACACAAAGAAATTTATTGTCTATTTATTGCAGCAGGTTGAGTGTTTGATGTTTGTTCGGGTGTCGTTGCATAGCGTGTGCTCGAGCATTTTGAAAAGGCGTATATGTATATACGAGGGTCATCCAATAAGTAACGAGACAAAACCCTGTTGCTCAGAAACGGTTTGTTTAATCAATACAATAGTTTCAGTGCGTCAAGTTTGGCATCCTTGTACTTAGTTTCTCATCAGCTGTTCGAGAGTATTTGGTAAGCATAACCTCAAATGTATTCAGCTAACAATGGCGAGTCCACTCGTGCATTGCACCCCGGAAGAACAACGCTCAGTGATTAAGATTTTTAGTTGCAGAGGATATCAAAGGTAGTGAAATCCACGAAAGAATTTTGAAAGTGTACGGGAATAATTGTTTGAACCGTTCGTTCAAACCGTTTACAAATGGGTAGAACAGTTGAAAAGTGGCCATGTGAGTGTCTGTGAAGAGCAACGAAGTGGACGACTGGTTGAAGTTGGAACTTCCTCCCTCGAACTTCAGAACAACACGCATATTACTGTTAAACGGATGGCTGAAGAAGTGCACGCGAGTGTTGGAACTGCCCATAACTTTGTTCAGAATAAGCTGCAGTACCTTGTGCGAGATGGGTTCCAAGACAAGTTACGGACGCCCACAAAGAAAGTGGGGTGGGAAATCCTTCCACATCTCCCTCCCCTACAGCCCCGACCTCGCCCCATCAGATTTCCATTTGTTTGGACCACTTAAAGAGGCTCTACGTGGCAAACATTTTCAATCCAATGAAGAAGTAAAAAATCAGGTGCAAAAGTGGCTTCGAGATCAACCCACAGAATTTTATGCCAGAGCATATATTTTTTTATTATTATTATTATTATTATTATTATTATTATGCTGGGTGCCTGATGGCGTGGGACCTAAGCCTGTGTGGCTTTTATCCCCCCGCTGCCCCCCATATCATTCCCGTAGTTAATCTCCCCCGGTAGCTTACCGATCATTCTACAATATCCCAAGATATCCTTAAACTCCAACCCACCCAGGCAAGCCTGCGCGAGTGGTGCCCTTCCAAATACGCGAAATCTAGTACCAGCGAATCGGGGACACTGACATAAATAGTGGTACACCGTTTCCCTGACTCCGTCGTCGCAGTTCTGACAAATGGGACTAGGCCTCCTCCCTATGTTAAACAAGTGATTAGAGA
Organism: Triatoma infestans; assembly: GCA_011037195.1. Taxonomy (NCBI): domain Eukaryota; kingdom Metazoa; phylum Arthropoda; class Insecta; order Hemiptera; family Reduviidae; genus Triatoma; species Triatoma infestans. Next base: position 4,864 of record JAAEAF010012813.1, read on the forward strand.
CCCAAGTGTGTCCAGTCACTAACCCCCACCAAGGTCCTCAAACCTGTCCTACTAAGGGACAGGAGATACTCCGAAACTCCCTGCTTAATTTCTTTTATAAATCTTTTAGCTTGGAGGCACCCCTGCGTTTCTCCCCAGTATTTCTCCAAGACTCTCATCTCCCAAAGTCTAATCTGTTTGTCACGAAACTTCTTTGTGACGCAAGGGCTGGTTCAGGACCACAAAATGGTAATGATGATCCCTCCCTAGCTAACTGTTCCGCCCTCTCATTGCCCTCTATTCTCGCATGTCCGGGTATCCATAGAGACGTACCAGAGCATATATAAATTAGAAGAACGATGGGACAAGTGTATAAATGTTGCTGGGGACCATGTTGAAAAGTAGCCAGAGTTTTTTTTGTATTGTAATCCTTATTGAGCTACAGCGATTTGTCTCGTTACTTACTGAATGACCTCTGTATGTTTTAGAGAGATATAAATATAAAAGTATGGGGATATATATATGTGTGTGTGTGTGGTGTATGTATGTATGTGTGTAGGTTTAGTAAAGAAATTTTGTGAAGCCGGGATTGAGAAAATTGTGAAAAATTTGGTAAATCGATTTGGTAAAGTTGCATTTTGCTTGAAGGATTTTGCCCTTTATGTGAGATATGGTGGCAGTAGTACCTAAACGGAATACCAAATTTGAGCTACCTGTGTGATATTTTGTTTTTGATATATTTCGTTCACACATACACACACACACACACACCCAGAGAGAGAGAGAGAGAGAAACAGATTGAGTGAAATAGAATGAGAGAAAAGAATTGTTAACATGACAAAATGACACCTCCCATCTAGTTTAGAAAGTATTATAACAGTAGGACTCAATAAACTGTTTAGAATCAACTTGTGGAAGTATAAAGAATTCAGATTTCCAACCATAGAGAGAATGGGTGTGATGAAACGCATATATTATGTAGTGGGAGGAGGAGACCAAGTCACAATTCTCTATAATTTATCAGCAGTTACTGTTACACTGCTCTGCCATTCTAGGCAGAAAATTGTTCAAGAGGGAATAAATAAAGTGACTAGAGGAATTAAGTGAATTACAAAATTGAAGCATGCGAATTGAAATTACTATATTGCGCAATCATATTTGAAACATGTTGAAAAAAAAAAATTATTTCAGCATAAAAAGAGAGCAAGTTGTTGAATACATATGTAAATAAAATGTGTAGAGGCGCAAATAGCATAAAATAATGTATTGGATGAGGGCAAGATATGGAAGTCAGAATTTGGTACTTATTTATAATTTATAATAACTGTTATTTATTTTTTTACTGTTCTCTTTAAAACATGTGTGAACTGAGTGAGGAGAGAACCTATGTGTGAATAACTGCAGTTGAACCAGCTGCAAACACCTGACAAGCAGGTGTGATGATAAAAATAATCTAACAAGAGATAAGAGAGACTGACTGACGGTAAAAAAGGGACCTGTCAGATAATTGTTTCAAAACAATATTTGATAAGAATTGGAAAAAATCTGTAACATTTCTTTATTTTGAAAGAGCTGGACGACAATACGCATTTATTGTTGAGATTTTATCTAAGATACATAATAAAGACAGAATAAAATATCTTAAGTGCAAAGAAATAAATCATGATTGGCGTAACAAAAACTGAGCAGTTTTGACATGTTGGAAAATTGTTTCAAATACAAGTAATAAGTTTTATAATTGTGCAAATGCCCAAGTTAAAAAAATAAAAAAAAAATAAAATCGTTGCAGCCGTTTTAGAGAAAATGCCAAAAAACTAAAAAACCAGTTTTATTAAGTAAAGTCGCACTTTCAATTAACCAGTTTTACTTCCAAATTTAATATTCTAAGCTATACATTTAATGTACATTATTAAAGTTAGTTTTCCCCAGAAAAACTCCCCCCTCCCCCCAAAATTATCCGGAAAAATATTTCTCAAATAAAAGTTTAAAATACATTTAAAAAAGGCAGAGTACACTAGGCGCGGTGTTGGGGTAGTGGGTTTGAGACACGGACTTGTAAGTGGGTGTACCCCAGTTCGAGTCCAGCTAATAACTGCTAAATTTTATATTTGTTTAAAAAATTTTATTAGTAAAGTAGGTGCTTCTGCCCCTGTCCACGACACCTAAGTTGGTAGTTGGACGTTAAGCCCGCCTGAAAAAATAGGCATTACTTTACTTACTTACTTACTTTACTTTACAGAGTAGCACTATCGGATGATGGATTTTGATCGATACTTTTGTGTCAGAAGCAGTTGTAGTACCTAAACGTTGTATCACGTGTAGGCTGTTCTGGAAATATTTATACATATATGCAAAAATCACATTCACTAAAATATATACATGTTTCTCTCACTCAGAATAACTCAAAAACTGTGTGTATTTCCGATGAATACTCAGTTTCGAAAATTTGACACAAACACAATAATATTCTTCTCTTACTTCATACAGAGTAAGAGAAAGTAACCTAAAAATAGTTAAAAATGTAAAAAAAAAATTTAAATGCTTGTGTAACTTCATGTAAAAAGTAAAGAAGCGGCAACAGTAAGACATTTGTTAGAGCTTTCGAGTTTTATGTTTCATATGTTCATATAAGTTTCGTTCCAGTTATATATATATATATATATGCGATGAAAAATTTATACGGTCAAAATTGTGATAAAAAAATAACAATAATTTATATTCTCTAAGAAATTTTATCCGAACTTTTTTTAGTAGGAATACTTCTAAAGGAAAAGATTGTTCAATAAGAAAAAGAAAAGAAAAGATACTGGGCGGAATCTAATATATGTTTGTTCTTATATACGTTAATAAAATGGGAGTATAGTATACTTTTAAAGAAAGTTGCATAAAACAAATTTGTATTAACTTATGCTCCAATTCATTTTTCATTAGATCGCAAGAAGATAAAAATGAAAAACAAAGCTTTTTAAGCGAGTTATAGGAAGAGGACTTAACTCCTCTCACACTTTAGTAACTTGATATGTTCTTTAGAACCTACGAAGTAACGGTGCTTTACAGATAATCGCCTGCCCCCCCCTTTTTTTTAAAGTCTGGCCATAGAGATAATCTTTGTCATAATTAACGTTAATATTAGATTATTATTTGCAAGAAATTTTTTTTGCAATTTTCATAAACTTAGGGTAAAGACAGACACGGCGGTTTTAACCGAAGCTTTTCACGAGTCGCTAGCGTTTTAACAAACCACATTGAGCTGTTTTATTAAGGCGATTTGTGCAGTGATCGTTGCGGTTTGCAGTATGGACGACATGGTGTATTTGTCAATATATTTGCATTGGAAAATTTATATATAAAAAAATAAAACGAAGAATGTGATACATCCAATTTATTTAAATAAAGTAAGGCAACAAAAAGGGCATTTTCATACGTTGATTGCTGAAGTACAAAGAGACGATAAAAAAATTTTCAACTTCATCACTAGGATGTCGCGAAGTACTTTTGATGAGTTACTCACAATTTGCCAAGAAAACCTAACAAAGAAGAATAATTTTTCCTCATATCCCAAAGTGCCGGTCGATTTTTCTAGTTCGTTTATTAGCTTTTCTGCATCAAATGTTTCTCCAGCCATTTGTAAACAAAACGAGGCAACAAACGCCCGTGTCTGAACAGAGCCATCTGAACACGTTAAAACACCCTTCGGGTACTTTGGGTAAGTTAAACCGACTCGATTCCTCACAACAATCACCCACCGACGCTGTTTTAAAACCGCCTCACGAAACGAAACTCTCGGCACCGGAGTGTATGTTTTACCGTATTAAGATACACATATCCATGACATTAAGATCAATATTCTATTATGATATTAAGATCCGTTAAACGCTTCGGTTATAACCGCCATGTCTGTTTTTACCTTTAGAAAATGTTTTTACTTTGTTGAGCATTACAAATTTATTTTATTGGCTTAGAAATAGTTATTAATATTAATATTTATCATGAAAACCTTTATGTCCATTTCGCAGTTTTTCTATTTCTGATCCAATAAAAATTTTACTATCACCAAAGGTGTCTTGCAGGGAGAAACGATCAGTCCAATCCTATTTAACTGGTACATTTCTGATTTTATTTATTTGAGAAAGAGAAACAAGACACAACTCTATAATCCATTTCAGAAACTAGTTCATCCGTAGTTATGTCGTCGTCTCATGATGTTGAACCAGCCTCGACAATGGAAGAAACAATGAACCTCAATTTATTGAAGTAAATCCGAAACTGGCCAGAATTTATAGAAAAAAAATAATGGATACCAGAATCTCGGATATCGTATTAGTTAATAATTCTGAAGTTTTTAGTTAGTTTTTTTAACGAAGAAAAGTAATATAGTAAAATTTAATTGGCTTCTCATATCCAGTATCATACTTCAGTCAGATAACAGATTATTATTGATTTCTGGACCGTGTGGTGGTATGATTGATTTCTTGACTATGTGGTTTAATGATTGATGATGGAGGGAACATAGTGCACGTACTTACTAGCATGTGCACAATGCCTTCTCGTTAGACCTTGTAGTAGTTCATACACTTACTTCCTCCTCCCTAAAGATGTATCCAAGCTTGGCTGTGGAATCGAAAGTATTAAGAAAGGTTGACATGGTTACCTTCCTTTTCTGAGGGTGATGTGGCTCCCTTTTTAGCAAAGCTTCATCATCGTATTACTTACCGGCAGCACTGATTACTTTTGCTCCCTCCGTTATTGTTAGGTAATACATTATCCTAGTATTATTATCAACCGTCCCTCTCACATTGCTTCTTTTAACATGCAATTTTATAGAAATCTATTCAACATGAGAAAAAAATATCTGATTTGAAACATACACAATACTTTATTCCAATTACATATTCTCTAGTTTATGTAACGGTTCTTATTATAATTTATTTGTATGAAATTTACTAATAGTTAGTTCGATTTTTTTTTTTTATGTTGTTGCAAGGAAGTTTTTTTAACTGAATATTATGAATAACTTTGGAAAATTTTGTAAAATTGTGTTAAACACTAATTTTATTTTGTTCCATTACTATAGACGGCCAAATACAAAATGTCGGGCCACCAATGGTTATTGCAATTTCTTTTGTCTCCTTTTTCAACAGTGGAATGAAAATTAAATTATAAAAGTTATATTATTACTAAAGTTATTATTATTATTAATAAAGTTTTATTATTATTATAAAAGTTTATTATGAAAACCTTGGGAAAATTTTGTGAAAATTGTGTTTAACATCAATTTTATTTCGTTCCATTAGTGTAAACAGCCAAATATAAAATGGCGAACTTATTTTGAATGTTGCCTTTTCGCCTAATTCTCTTTTTTGCCTTCTTCTTTAGCAATGTAATGAAAAATCAGTTTTCCTTTTGTAGCTCACATTAATTATATAAATATAAAACAGTAAATAATATGTTAGAAATAACTTACTTTTTTTTTTGCATTTTTTAAAAAAAAAATTTTCAAGGCTGAAATTTGATAATTTTATAAAATATCTACGGAGAGAAAAATTAGTCAAAACATTCTAAACGGTTTTTTTTTTATATTGGTTAAATAAATTAACCAATCACAATGGAAGTGAAGTGAAGTCGTCAAAAATGGGCGTGGTCACCATGATAATTTTAAATTTCTCATTGGCCTAACATACACCTATATTTCACGCCTTCTCTTCTACATTGTGATTAGTTAATTATTTCTTTGAAAAAACCTATTTAGAATTTTTTTAACTAATTTTCCCTTCATTAGATATTTTTATAAATTATCAATTTGGGCAATAAAATTTAAAAAAAAAAATGCAAAAAATCAAGTTACTTTTCTAACATATTATTTACTGTTTTATATAATTAAACTGAGCTGTAAAAAAAAAAATTCAGAATTTTCATTCCATTGTTGAAAAAGAAGGCAAAAGTGAATTAGACAAAAGTGCAGTATCCATTGTAAGTCCGCCATTTTGTATTTGGCCATTTTATACTAATGGAACAAAATAAAATTATTGTTGAACACAATTTTACAAAATTTTCCCTAAGGTATTCATAATATACAGTTAAAAACTTTTCTTTGACCTGGAGTTTTTAGCTATTCATATATATTGTCCTTAATATTATGTATGTGGCGCAGTCCTCAAAGTAGATGGAAATCTACTCATGAGCTAATTTTATTCAAAATCTAGTCTCTTGCAACAACATAAAGTAAAGAAATCGTACAATCTAACTATTAGTGCAATCAAACAAATAAATTATAGAAAGAAGAAGTGTTTTCTGTTAGAGTCCTGGTGTGAGGGAGAACCACTCACTCCAAAGGCAGGCGAAAAAATTTATTAATAGCTACTTGCCCGGGCATACTGCAGAATTACATACTCCAACAAGGCCGGGCAGCCATAAAGCCGGGTGGGCCTCCTTACTGGCCACTCGAGCCAGGGTAGGTATTTTGTCAGGAAGAAGAAGAAGAAAAAACAGCATTCCACGAACTGTGTCAGTGTGAATGGGCTTATGAGGTTTCACCTCTTTGGAGAGGAGAAGCTGACACCTGCAAACTTTACCCAATAGTCTCTCCTAAGTCTAATAAAACAGTCAGGGTTGAGAGAATGCTCTGACTGGCGGGAGCTCCCAAGGTTCACCCAGGATTCCCTCTCCAGATTCCAAAGTCTAACGAAACCTGAATTCGCGAATCTGACACGATCGTAATAGTTCCTCTTCTTAATGACAGTAAGAGAACGTAAAAAACTGACAATCTTTTGAAAAATCTAAAATCTGGGTAAAGTAAAGTAATGCCTATTTATTCAGGTGGGCTTAACGTCCTACCAAATTAGGTGTCGTGGACGGGGGCGAAAGCACTTACTTTACTAATAACATTTTTTAAACAAATATAAAATTTAGTTATACGCTGGACTCGAACTGGGGTCCACCCACTTACAAGTCCATGCTCATAACCACTACACCAACACCCGCCCCAAAAAATCTGGGTATTTAATTAATACAAATATCTACTCAAAAAATCAGAAAGAAAAAAAAAATCTGATGAGAAACACTCACCCAACTTTCTCTTTACTGCAGTTTTGCAAACTTGCTACTGACAAATTTTATGGTTAGTATACAAAATTTAATGAATTTCGTCGCTGTTTTCGATGTAAAAACCGCATTTCCGGTTCACTAATTTTCTTGAAATCCAGAATTTTGGCAATTTATTTATTGCTAATTAATTTTGTTTAGATGTTAGAATTGTATACATCAATTAGGATAACACTTTAGAGGAAAAAATACTCTCTCCCCTTCCCGAAAAGCCCCCTTGAATTAACTTTACCCGGAGAAATGTTTCAAATAAAGGTTGTAGCTTTTTATACGTGTTGTTCACATTCTAGTTTAAAGAAAATCATTAGAGCCGTTTTAGTGTAAATAGCAGAAAACTACTTGTCAGTAAAAACGCACTTCCGGTCATCCGATATTTTTTCAAACTAGGAATTTGAACAACATATATTTTATTCTAATTTTTATTATTTAAATGATAGATTTGTATAATAAACTGGAAATAGCACCTAAAACTTAACCCCACCCTACCGCAAAAGTGCCCTTAAATGAATTTTTCCGGAGAAATGCTTCAAATAAAAATTCTAGCTGTGGTTGTATGTATGTTTAGTCGATATATGTAAATATTTAAAGAAAATCATTGCGCATCTATTTTCGAGAAAATAGAAAAAAATAAATACACTAAAGTGGTATTTCCGGTTGTGGAATTTTGACAGCTAACTTATTGTGGTATCCCATAGTGATACATACCTAAATGGTATATTAAGTTTGAACTTTCTATGATTTTTCATTTTTGAGCTTGGCACATCCATACATACACACGCATATCCAGATCCTTGTCTAAAAATCAGTTTTTTTTGGACTCAGGGGACCTCAGAACGGATATTTCCGGTGAAAATTCGCTTTCGAAAATTTAACACGATTACAGTATTTCCTCTTTTAAGTTTAAGGAGTAAGAGAGTGGTAAAATGGAGGTATAATAGTTTTTTGGGGTAGGTTAACAACCAGGGTGCATATGAGCTAGGTAGGCGTCCTGCACTAGTGTTAATTTAATTTCAGTAGATAATTCTTGTTTTTGACATTGAATTTAAACTATTTTAATTTAGCGATTTACCATTTTAATAAATATCTGGGGGAATGGATTATAATAATAATAATAGCTCACGCAGCGGTAGCGGTTTGGACTCCGGGTTTGTGTCCAGTAGTGCTGCCCTAGGGTTTTCTCTTCTTAGTTAGTAGCCTCTTCTACTACAACTTCAACAAAATTTTAATAAATAAAGTTGTCAAGAGATATTTCTGATGTTTGAATTTACCATTATTTCAGTAGTATATATCCACATTCAACTTTTAACATTAAGCGTATTTATGATGCGGGAATAAATTCATTCGGAGAAGACCACACAATACAGGTTTCCAAACTAAATTTGATAAATAATATGAAACAGGAAGTTCTCTTTGTGGTTTAGTCACCCACCAACCCCACAGGAATAACCTTTCTATTTATTTCTTGTGGTCAAAAAAAGTTTCATTTCTAGTATGTAGTATTCTGATAAATGAGAGGAGACTAAATTTCAATAACTCTTCTTCTTGTATTTATAGAATAAATATGGTGAATATATTGGTATGTTTCATTTTTATATTTGATGTAAATATATTTCAGCTTATCTTATATTTAAAAAAAAAAAAAAAA
>JAAEAF010012817.1:0-17202 GCA_011037195.1 Triatoma infestans
GAAAACCGGTCTGTCAGGAGCGGAAATTGCAGGAATTAGACTGGGGAAAATCTTGGCCTTGGGTGGTATAGCCACTGTCTACCAATCCGAGGTTATTGGCATTATTGAATGCTGCTGCATTGCGGGGGAGTGGCAGGGAATGCTGCTGCATTGCGGGGGAGTGGCAGGGTGAAATTAAAGAGATGTACTATTTTCTGATAGTCAGGCCGCACTGAGGCTTTGAGCAAGCCGTGTTAGAGTTCGAAATTGGTGGGAGAATGTAGGAGCTCGGAGGGGCAAAGTGCAGCTCTATTGGGTACCCCGATTGGTTGGCTAGGGAGGGGTACCTCCTCAACTTTTTCTGGTCCCGAGCCAGCCCATGCCGTCACTAAGAGGTTCTGTGATATTCAGATTAGACTTTGGAAGACGAGAGTCTTTGGAGAATGGCTGGAAGGACAGGCAGGCATACCTCCAGCCTAAAAGATTTATCAAAGAGACTAAGCAGGGGGTTTCAGACTACCTCCTGTCCCTTAGTAGGATAGGACTGAGGACCTTGGTAGGTGTAGTGACTGGACACATAGGTGTCTAGTCATTTGCATAATATAGGGAGGACGTCTAGTCCTATATGTTAGAACTGTTATGATGGAGTTAGGGAAAGGTGTTTCACTATTTCGCTGGTACTAGGTTTCGCGTATTTGGGAGGGCATCACTCTCTCAGTACTGCCTAGAAGGGTTGGAGCTGAATGATATTTTAGTATGCTATAGACAAACCAGTAGACTACCGGGGGAGATTAATTGGAGGGATAAATTGGGGGGATAAAAGCCACATAGACTCAGGTCCCACGCCAAAGGCATCCAGTATGTAATAATAACATAAATTATTGCAGTAGACTGCAGCCAACTAAAATCAGCCATATTAATACTTACTATAGGACTCCTTTTTGGCTTAATTTATGTTATAAAATTCTACTTATTAACATCTAAAGCACTATAATATACAAAATTTCAAACTAACTCTCAAATGCACAGGCTACCTAACCATTTTTAAAAAAAATTACATATCTAATCAAAAAGAAAGAAATATTAATTGAAGTTACTGCTCTCATCAATAGAAGAAACATGATGTTTCAACAAATGTACTCAATAATAATGACATATTATAACTGATGTAAATAATTTCAACAATAAACAATGATGGGATTTATAATTAACTAATAAAAATAATTAAGATTAATACTATAATGGCTTATATCAGTACTTACTTCATTATATAATATTATTGTTGAGAATGGCGCAAAAGAACGCCGAAATGTTGAGTGCATTGTAAGGAAAAATAAAAAATTTCTGAAGGCTAAAAAAATTGGTTTTTTTGAGCTGCCTAGTATATATAAAAAATACTTAATTCAATATATAATTAGCCTATAACCTAAAAAAAAAAAAAATTATTTTCAATTAATATTAATTAGAATTACAGATGTTATTGTCAAAATTCCGAGTTTGAAGAAAATTGGCTGACCGGAAGTGCGATATTGAACACTTTTTTCAATTTTCTTCGATTTTCACAATGACGACACCATTTGCATTTATTAAACGTGGTATCCTAACTATACATGCAGAAACACATCACTTTTGTTTGTAACTTTTTCCGAGAAAACTTGATTTAGTGGGGTTCTGGGGGAGCTGGAGAGGTCACGCTTCCTTCATAAAAGTCGATATATTAAGTTGAGATTCTACAATGAAAAAATTTGTAATTATAACTATGTAAAATATAATAAGAGTAAGTTGTATGAGTGTTTCACACGTTTTTGTTTTTTCTTAATTCACTTCCTTAAGAGGGGTGGGGGAGGAGCCAGTGGAGTTTATTGGCCTCTGGAGTTTATATGGTAAACACATATTTAATGCCAACATTACAGTTGCAAGCAGCACTGTTCATCATACCTTCCCACAAAGTATTTACAATCTTGTGTTCATAGAGTGAAACGGGTTTGTATAATCAATCTATCAATCTTGCAACACTTTGTCAAATATATGGTGATAATTATGAGTTCCCAATTTTTTTTTAATGCATAATACTGATATCATAACATTACTTCAATCAGCGGTTATCCACAACGGAAGTGTTTTAAAATACATTATTTTTATTTCTTACATTTATGTACCGAAATCATAGCCCAAACTGCCGGAATTTCAAACCTCCAACGAAATAATAATATTAAAATCGAATTTTAATGAAACATTATTTCAAATAAGGTAAATACCCTACTGGAAATTTATCCGTCATAGCATGCTTCTTTTTTGTAAGTTTTAACTAGTTTCGGATTCTAATCCATTGTCAGAGTATTGTTATCAAGTTGAGTTTAACTTTTAGTTTCTAACACGCACCCACACTGATTGTATTGTAACAAACAATATGATATTAAGCGTGCATGCGTGATAGAAACTAAAAGTTGAAGTCAACTCTCTACACAAACTTTATAACAATACTGTGACAATGGAACAGAATCGGAAACCTGTCAGAATCTATGGCGGCTAAAATCTCAAATCTATCAAGCGTTGCGATTGCAACCACATAGTCAATAAATGCACTTTATTTGTACAAAAAAATACCTTTTCCAAAAGAATCGAGAAACTGAAAAAATATTTCAAAAAAATTAATTTTAGTGAAGCCGTATAGCCACATCCTCTATTAATGAAACCCAAAGAGACTTGCTTCGACAATTTTACTGCTCTAAGAAGAATAGCGATCATGGCAAGTTTTTGATATTGAGTTTTCAAAGGAAATTACATAATTTGAGGTTCCCTGAGTTTGGAAAAAGTATTTTCAGAAATTGGTGAGAGAAAAAACCTGAACCTTGATGTTTCGATTAGGAGTTACCAAGGGATGGCGGCATCTCATTTCCAATAAAAATTATTATCTTCCAAAATCGTGGAGCCTCAAAAAAATAAAAATTGCAATAATAGGTCATAATGCGCCATTCAAAATGGTTACGCTTTAATATCAACGCTAGCGTAATATTTAATCTTTGCTAATTTCATAGTACCCAATACATATTAAACAAAATCCATTATAAAATTCAGTCAGATTTGAAATCAGTTCAAGAAACTGATTTTAAATCAGTTATTATGGATAATAAAATCAGCAACTATGTCTGATCGCTATAACACTTATTAATCTTTAATCATTTGTAAACTTAATTATTAAAAAAAAAAAGTTTGTAACTTCAGAATTCATTAGATTTGAAATACTTAATTGAACAAGACTATTGTTTTTTACAAAAAAAATTATTTAATTACTTTATTTATTCCCATATATCCCATAAGGGAAATGAATCATCTCAGTTCCTATTAATCAAGAATTCACACGAATAAACTAAGTTAACAGTTCCCTTTATAAAAGGCAAAATGACAGGAAATCTGTATAAAAACAGGTAAGAATAAATTCCTGGCAATGCATCAGTTAAACATTGTTTGTTTTAACGATGTAATATGCTTTTACAATATTAACAATTTATATTTAATAAACAACTATTTAAATATAAACTGTATTACCATTGCTAAAAAGTTTATATATTATGGCAAATATAAAATGTTATGACATCATTGCTCTTAATTAAATTAAATAAATCTACCCCCCTTTGCCACACCTAGAGACTTTGCCAAAAAAACATATGCCAAAACTTTTTAACAAACTAATACTAATTGCCAAGTAGAAATTTACAACCATTAGTAACCTATATATGTTTCTAAATGCTAGACATTTATAATTGATGAGTAACAAAACATTAAACATATTATTAATCTATTTAATTAAATACACTAATCAAAATAGTATACTATTTTGTTTTACGGTTATTATTAACTTTTATTTTATTTTATTTGCTCCCAGCTTGTGTTAGTTATTTGTGTAGAAATAATTCAAACGAATAATTTCTTCGTATAAAAATGTCTTAAAAATGCGAAAAAATTATGACGAGAAAAAAAAAAACAATTATGTTCAAAGTTGTTTGGTTTATTGGCTGTTATTATTTTTTATATGTAATTTTCTGGGCGTGTTTAGTAAAACTGAACCACTTACAGCCGATTCTCTTACACAGGCCTGAAATAAAAATTATAAAAATTAACAAAAAAAATCTGGTGTGAAACACTGACACAACTTTCTCTTACTCCAGTACTCAAAATTATAATTGACAAATTTTATAGTTAGGGTACCAAATTTAATGAAATTCGTCGAAAAGTGAAAACACTGTCCAGTAAAACTGTCCGGTTTACTAATTTCCTTGAAACTCGGAATTTGGGTCATATATTAATTTCTAGTTATTTCAATTTGGATGACAGAATTGTATAATCAACTGTGATAGCATTTTAAGAAAAACATAACCCCCCTCCCCCAAAAGTCCCCTTAAATGAATTTATCAGGGGAAAAGTTTCAAATAAAAGTTGTAGCTCTTTATATGTATAGTTAACAACTCTGGTTTAAAGAAAATCGTTGGAGCCATTGTCGAGAAAATACCAGAAAACTGAAAATTATATTTCAGTAAAAACGCACTTCCGTTATCCAATTTTTTTCAAACTCGGAATTTCAACACATATTTAATTCTAATTAACATTATTTAGATGACAGAATTGTCTAATACACTGAAACAGCAGTTAAGATGAAAACCTAACCCCACCCCTCCCCCAGAAGTGCCCTTAAATGAATTTTCCTGGAGAAATGTTTCAAATAAAAGTTGTAGCTCTTTGTATGTGTAGTTGATATAACAAGTTTAAAGAAAATCTTCGGAGCCATTTTTTGAGAAAATTGCAAAAACGTAAAAAAAACAACTAGTAAAGTGGTACTTCCGGTTGAGGAATATTGACACATAACGCACCGTCAGATCCCATTGTGATACCTAAACGTAATATCAAGTTTGAACTTTCTACGCGATTTTTCGTTTTTTATGAGCTATGCTGTTCAAATACATACAACCACACAGACACACACACAACACACACACACACATACGACCATTCGCTAAAACCCCTTTTTTTGGACTCAGGGGACCTCAACGGATATTTTCGGGTGAAACTCGATATCGAAAATTTTGACTACGATTACATCTTCCTCTTACTAGGAGTAAGAGAAAGTAAAAAAACCTCTAAAACCAACATATATAAAATAATCTAAGTGAGGAGATACGTGATGCATCTATATATAACAAACAGCTTATTCTAAATAAAATAAACACATTTTACGCAGATTCCAGTTGAATTTAAGTAAAAAAAATCTGGTGTGAAACACTCACACAACTTTCCTCTTACGCCAGTTCTCAAAATTAATAATTGACACATTCAGGTTGATTTGTGTACAAATTAATTAAATTTGTCCGAAAAACTGAACACGATTCATTAAAGCGCATGTGTCTCCGGTTTACAGATTTTCTTCACACCCGGAATTTTGGCCAACTATATATTTCTAATTAATTTCATTTGGATGATAGAGTTTTGTATAATCAAGTATGATACCACTTTAGAAGAAGCTGTAACCCTACCACTCTCCTAAAAGTGCCCTTAAATGAATTTTACCAGAGAAATGTTTTATATAAAAGTTGTAGATCTTTGAATGTTTAGTTTATATGTGTAAGTTTCAAGAAAATCGTCGGGGCCATTTTTGAGAAAATCGCGAAAAAGTGAAAAAATCATATTTAGTAAAGTGTTAAAACAAAAGCACTTCCGGTTTTCCGATTTTTCTCAAACTCGGAATTTCAACAACATATTTAATTCTAATTAACATTATTTAAATGACCGAATTGTGTAATAACCCGAAATAGCACTTTAGAGGGTAACCTAACCCCACCCCTCCCCCAGAAGGGCCCTTAAATCAATTTTCCCAGAGATATGTTTCAAATAAAAGTTGTAGTTCCTTGTATATGTAGTTGATGTAACAAGTTTAAAGAAAATCCTTGGAGCCATTTTTGAGAAAAACGCAAAAAAATAAAAAAGTCAACTAGTAAAGTGGTACTTTCGGTTGAGGAATTTTAACAGATAACGCACAGTCAAATCGCATGGTGATACCTAAACGGAATATTAAGTTTCAGTTTTCTACGGTTTTTCGTTTTGAGTTATGCTGTTTTTCACATACAATACACACACACACACACACACACACACACACACACACACACACACCATTTGCTAAAAACCCTTTTTTGACTCAGGGGACTCAAAACGGATATTTCCGGTGAAAACTCGATATCGAAAATTTGACACGATTACAATACTTCCTCTTACTAGGAGTAAGAGAAAGTAATAAAAATGGCAAAATGGCACTTACAAATTAAAAATTTGATTACAATAAGACAAGAATAAGAACAAAGTTATGTAACAACTGATACAAATAAATATTATAAACCCATAAAGGTGAGTGATTGAATTAATTTGTGGACAAAAAATGGTAAAAACTTTTTAGTATTGTAATTTTATCTCCATCAAATCTTTACTTTGTAAAATCTATTTTCAGATACAAATGTAACATGGAATACCTTTTGATAATGGCATTTGTAATGCCGAAACGTTAAGGGAAAAAAATGTTATTTTATAATATTTATTAAATAAATAAATTCAGGCTGCAAGTGGTTCAGTTTTACTAAACACGCCCAGAAAATTACATATACAAAAAAAAAAATCAATGAAAACCTGACAATCAAAATCAATTGAGATGGTTTTTGTTAAATTAATAAATTCACCCATAATTTGTATGATAATTGATTCAATTAAATATGTTCAATTTTGAACATTAAAACGTGAATTATTGTAGAATCATTTCGTGTTACAATTAATAACAATATCTTAAGGTCCATTAGTATTACAACTTTCCAATACTAATCCCCTCATAATTGTTTTGTAGTTTCTATACATACTATGTTGGTGTAACATGTTAAATAAATAAATAAACCTAACTAGGGTGTTCTAGATAGAAGAAAAACACACACACACACAAAACTAACCATCATAATTTACTTGTTGCACGAACAAACAACAAAACGGGGGCGAAGGGGAAATTCAGCCAAGGTCACCATGAAATTAGAACTTTTCTTTTATATTCACTTTCTTTTTTTTTTTTTTTATTATTAAACAGAGATGTATTTTCTGTATTATTGAACAATACAAAATGATTAACAACACAATCTACGGATATTATTATTTTGTATTATGTATTGTTGTTTACCAGTAATGTTTAAATAAATCGTTTTTCATTTTCTACACTCTCTTATTGCTAGAAGAGGAAGAACTGCGAACATGTAGAATTTTCTAAATGAGTTCTCACAGGAAATACAAGTTTTAAGGTCCTTTATGAGTAAGAAAAAAAAATCTGTTGTGAAACAAACAACTTTCAAATCAGTTTACAAAATTGTAATTGAAATTTTATTGTGGTTGGCTCCGCAGAGCTGGGAAGCATCAGAGATATTTTCCGTGATAGCCTGGCTTCTTTTTGTGGTCATTGACCGGTTTCCGGGCGTTTTCGCTCATCATCAGGAGGATGCTTTTTGCCAAACAGTGTGATAACATAGATTTGCTCTGTGCAAATCTATGTTATCACAGTGCTTGACAAAAAGCATCGTGATGATGGGCGAAAACGCCCGAAACCGGTCGATGACCACAAAAAGAAGCAGGGCTATCACGCAAAATATTTCTGATGGCAAATTTTATAAATTAGTATAACAGATTTAATGAAATTCGTCGATGTTTTTATGTAGAAAAAAAAAAAAATGGTTCAATAAAAACGCACTTGTCTTATTATTTTTCTGAAAATTCGGAATTTTTGGCAATCTATTTTTATTTGTTTAGATGGTAGAATTGTATAATCAACTAAAGTAACGCTTTAGAAGAAAACATAACCCTACCCCTCCACCAAAAGCCTGTGATGGATATCAAGAAATTATATCTATTTATTTATGAATAAAATGCAAGCTCGTTGGCTACACCACAGGTAGATACAGTTACAAGAAGAGTTCATGAACTTGATAGCATTGTCTACCCCTTCTTCTCACAGGGGAAGATTTGAAATAACAATTAGAAGACATTCCTTCAACACAGTCTGAAACAGACACCGAAGCAGAACACTTCAGGAATCAGTGCCAGATATAAGTTAAAACATAAGAGTTTATTCCAACTAATTTCAGTATACTTATAAGCATATTATTGTGATATTGTAAAGATTAAATTCTTTTAAAGAATAATATATTTATTTCAAAACAGTGGTGCTCTCTTGATTATTACTAATACTTCTCTCTTAAACATATATACTTACAAGCCCTTTACTAAACCGTTCATGCCACAAGCTACCACTACACTTTAACAACATCACACCATATCATTTCAGCCCCTTAACTGACTTTACCCGGAAAAATGTTGTAAATAAAAGTTGTAGCTCTTTATATGGATAGTTCACATAATTAGTTGAAAGAAATTCGTTGAAGCCCCGTTTAAGAGAAAATAACAAAAAAAAAAACTAAAAAATCTAATCCATAAAATAGTATTTCCGATTAAAGAATTTTGATAGGCAACTTATTGTTGGGTAGTATGTTTAACATTCTGAGCTTTAAAGGAAATCGTTCTAATTATTATTTTCCAAAAACTAAAAATTCTTTAGAGTCTCGTTGCGGTTAATCTGATTCACTTCAAAATTGGAGATTCTAGCAATACATTTAATATGTCTTTATATCTGATAGAATCATGCATTACACTTTTGATGTACTTTAGAAGAAATCTTCACATTGTTAGTTCTCTCAGAATCTTCCAAAAATAGATGGAGCACCGGGGACATAGATTAGATTAGATTGACACAGGGGGGGGGGGGACTCAGACCCAGGCACTGCAGCCACCCGTTGAAGCTTATTGTGCCAACCCTCAATACCTAGTAGAGGAGACCCCCTGTTCATGAGGTCCAGAACCTTCCCCCACCAGTCCTTCTTGGAGTAACGGTTTCTTCCGGCTCAACGTGCGAAGATCTCGTAACGCAATCTGCCGATTACGACGCAATCACAAACATGAGAGGCCGTCTCCTCCTCCTTCTGACACAGTCTACACAAGGGCTCCGAATCAACCAATCCCACGTGTGCAGATGATTCTTGAACCTGCCGTACCTGTGAACACGCTCGGTATCAGACAATCTGATACCTGCTTAAACCCAGGTCTCTCTGGTTCTTCTTCTACACAGCTCTGGCATAATCATTTGCCGTGTTTTGCTCCAGTACTTAGCCTCCAGTGAAGATTATTTTCTCTCCGAGTCCATCTCTCAGAGCCGCCCTCGCAAACTTTTGGCTATTCCCAAACAGTTCGGCCACAGAAAGGAGTCTTCGCTCCTTCCTGGGCCTTGTTTGGTAGTTCATTACCTTTAATCCCCTTTTGTCCCGGCTCCCATACCAGCCGCACTTTATTGTGCCGGGATAACGCCTTCAGGGAGTCTCTACACTCCCTAACTAGGGAAGAAGTGATTTTGAACGCCCCAAGTGCCTTCAGTGCGGCCTGGCTATCCGTGAAGATGCATATCTCCCTATTCCTAGAGTCCATACGCAAGTTCTCCTCAGCGCAGATCTTGATAGCATAGACTTCAGCTTGGAACACCATGGAGTATCCACCAAGAGGCCTCTCGTTGAGTACCCCCGGTTTAACTCCATATATCCCGGCTCCAGTACCGCAGGCCATTTTGGACCCATCCGTAAACCAGGATCCCCCAGTCCGGCCTCGTCTGGGGACATATATGTTTTGGGGTTCTCTGAATAAGAAAAATATATTTTTAGCGAATGGTCAGCAAGTATTCCATTTAGGCTTGTCCATCGCATCAGACACGAAGATTTCAGGCAAAATCCATCAACCGGAATTACTACTTTACCGTATAGTTTTTTCAGTTTTTCGTGATTTTCTTGAAAACAGCTCCAACGATTTTTTTAAAAAACTTTATATACATAAATACCTAATCAATTTGTAATAGTATCCAAAGAGAGTCGTACCAAAGAGAGGCAGAGACAAGATGACAGGACCACTCTCTCGGACTGGAGTGGGAGAAAGCACATGAATACAGCGACTTGGAGACAGATAGGAGAACAGTTCATACTACAGAGTTCATACCACTGAGGTCACTCGCCAGTCACCACTACGTGTCATTATTACCCCTTTTTCCACCACTCTACCATACCCAATTCAAGTGTAAAGAATTCCAGGCAGTCAGTGTCACTTATTATATTATAGAGTGTTAACCATATTTAGTTTATTCCTTTAAACTAGACCATTTCTCTCCTTCAACAACCCCTATTATAACTTATTTGAAATATTTCCCCGGAATAATTGATTTTTTTTTTTTTAGAGTTATAACGTAACACTAGCGTTTATACTTTCCTCTAAAGTACACTTCAGTATATAGTTTTACCACCTACAATAATATTTATACAGATTAGAAGCGCTGATAGAATTCCAAATTGAAGAAAATAGGTTAACCGGAAGTGCGGGCTTTATAGAATGGGTTTTTAATTTTAAACTTGAAATACTAAAAGATATAAATGTATCACTTTATTTGAAACAATTAAAAAAAAAAAAAAAAATTATTTTGGATAGTTGTGCGGAATTTGTGGCGTTAATTTCGAATTGACATGTTGGTTGTTGGTTCAGTTGTTTTTAGAGCGCTCTATTGGGCTATAATATAATTATCACTTCAATACCTGCCAAGATTAGTATAGGTTGGTACTGCTTATCCCCCACCATCTCTATATTTACTCTATATTAGAACAAATACGTAAACGTTGAGTTTAAAGAGAAATTGTTATTTGTTTATAATATAATTGTATTAAAAGGATTAAGAGCCAGTCTTGTGAGTGTTTGACAACAGATTTTTTTTGTTGTATACAATCCATTTGACACTTTTATATTTACTCTTTTAAATACAGCCCCGATGAAGATAATTTCTAAATACAGCCCCGATAATTAAATTATTTTCCACCTGCCGACGATTCCTGACCAAAAGTAGAAAACCAAGAAACTTTATATGTGAAACTATAATAAACTTAAAAACACGATTTATCATTGATCTGAGGTGTTATTACTTTTACGTTTATAGTTCTTGTATAAAATACACTTCTTTTAATTAGTGAGTTGTTAACAAAGAGAAATTAAAATATTAATGACAGAAAAAGACATAAAAGCATCAAATGACTCTCAGTGGGAATATATGCTGTATGACGCATCATTATTAGAAGATAATCATTTATTTATTTATTTATTTATTTTCAATTTACATGTTACTTTGTTATTATGAATTTTTTTATCCTCTTTTATTTACAGTTTATAGAATAAATTTTTAAAATTGTCAAGGTATATTTCAGTATTTTTTTATTTATTTATTTTTTAAAGAGATTTTATCGGACAGTTTATGAGATATATGTTAAAAGTTCAATAACTAAACTTTTAAATCTTTATATTTTATCCAATCAAGTAGACGTGAAGGACATTAACTTTTTCCTTCTTTTTTTTTTCGCTTCCTTTGTGTACCTATCCTCAGCGATTTGTTGCCTTCAAGTTTTTTACAACATCAATTAAAATTTTTCTATTGAATATAACTCATGTTTAGATCATTTTCAATGTAATATTATATAAACAGTAAATTTATCAAATCTTTAGTAATAGTGCCATCCAGCGTCTACCAATTGGGAAAACTACTGTTACATGATTAGCCCTTCAGAGCAGTGATGCCCAAAGTAGGCGATAGCGCTCCTTGGTGGGCACTGGAACGATTCAGGGGTCGATCATAACCACAGTTGCATTGATGAGAGAATCCAGGGGTCGAGCATAACCACAGTTGCATTGATGAGAGAATCCAGGGGTCGGTGAAAGAATAAAGAAAAAGGAATATGTAAGAAGATTTTGAAAAACCATATGTTTCATCGGTTGTGTAACCTGTAGAATGTCATAGTGGGGAATTTCTTTTTTTTGTTAACGGGATATGCACTGTAACCTGAATGATCTATTGTGTCCCGGAGCCTTCTCAGTGAACCGTCCGCCTTCAAGCAGTATTCTCTAGTTGCAGACAACACTAGGCTCCGAGGAAGAGAAAATTTAAGGGCAGCAGGCTGGATTCGAAGCCGGGATATCTGCGTTGCTAGACCAGCGCTCTACCACTGAGCTAATCTATTCCCTAGTGGGTATTAGGATATTTTAGATTCCTAATAAACACACAAAATGCAAATAGATTAGTCATAGATTAGTGATCAAGTCTACCAACGTTGGCACACAAGCATGTTGCGCACTGTCGGGAAATCCAGAATGTATCGGCAAAGATATACAAAGAAAATAAGCAAATAATTACTTTCTCTCCCCCCCCTCTTATTCCCCTGATAAAAGGTAGTATTGCTATCATGTCAAATTTTCGAAATTTGAGTTTTCTCGGGGAAATACATGGTATAACGTCACCAGTTAACGAAACAGAGTATGTCAAGGACGAAAAACTGCAGAAAGCTCCAACAAGATATTCATTCCGTTTAGATACCACCACCGCATTAGACACGAAGGTTTCGGACAAAATCCATCAACCGGAAATGCGCTTCTTTTTTTTTTTAACTTCGTGCACTATTTACACACAAACCTATCAGTTTAATTTGAAATATTTTCTCCGGAAAAATGTTTTTTGGGGGTTCTTAGGAAAATTAGCGTTATGGTTTCCTCTGAAGTACCACATCGATGCAATATATGGTTTTACAGCCGACATAATATTAATATAAATTACAAACACTCATAGAATTTAAAAATCGATTAACTGATAAGTGCGACTTTACAGAATAAGTTTTCCATTTTTTTTGGAATTTCCTTGATAATGGCTAACTTTAAAACTTGGAATGCTTCCTGCCCAGTTATAAACCTATAACTTTTATCTGAAATATTTTTACAAAAAAAAAATTGATTTTTGATATTTTTTTCAGAATTTGTGGCGTTAAATTTCAAATATAAGGAATAGTTCTATATGTTATTGGCGCTCTCTTCACTACTTCAGTTTGTAGGATGGTATTTGTCCTCCCATCACCTCTATATTTATTTCGGATAATGAGTACAATTTGAGTTTTAAGAAAATCTGTCACTTTATATATAATTGTATTATCATGAGTAAGAGAGTGTGTGTGTTTTACATCAGATTTTTTACAATACGAAACTATAAATAGGCGATATTATGAAAACAAATTTAGACTGTGGTAAAACAGTAGAATGCCATCACGTGTTAGTTTAGTGGTTACCGGCCTCGCCTTTCGTGCGAGAATTCAAGGATCGATTCCTGTGTGGGAGATGGCGTTAACTTAGCATCGTGAGAAAAAGTGGGGAGCTACAGTTACCAACTTAGGCAGCGAATACTAACGGCAGTGGAAACCGTGGCATACTTACCACCCCCACCCCCTCAATGAAAATCGTCTTCTAGCAAGCCTTGGTCCTTCATTTGTTGCGCTAAAGGTTTTAAAACTGTAGAATAACTCCCCATTTTTTCAGCGCATTATTAATATTTTAATTTCCGGTTTTAAAATAGAAAACTGTATTCGGTATTTAGCTTGCAAACAGCTCTAACTACGAAGATCCCTAGTTATCAACAGCGCTCCAGTGACTTCATTGAGTAGCTTCCAAAATAAAAAACATACCCCTCACTGTTATGTATAGATTCTATTTTTATCTGAACACCCTTTCATAATTAGTATATAAAATGAAAAAGTAAAAATGTCATATCGTATATTATGACAGCACATTTCTACAATTAACCCTAATCTTTTACCACAAATTCAACACTACATTTTCTTTTGGAAGCAATGTTATACCAGTCTACACCGATTAGCAAATAACTAATTGCTGCGATTTAAGAATGGTGTTGACTAAGACAGAGCTGAATTAACAAACTGATAGTAGCGCACCAGATTCACCCTTATTGTTTATGTCCATCCCTTCTCGTTGAAATAAATTATATACGAGGGTCATTCAATAAGTAACGAGACAAATCGCTGTGGCTCAAAAACGATTTATTAAATCAATACAAAACTTTGGCTACTTTTCAACATAGTCCCCAGAAACACTTGTCCCATCGTTCTTCTAATTTGTGTATACCTCTGGCACATAAAATTCTTTGGGTTGATCTCGAAGCCACTTTTGCACCTGATATTTAACTTCTTCATTGGATTGAAAATGTTTCCCACGTAGAGCCTCTTTAAGGGATCCAAACAAATGGATGTCCGATAGGGCGAGGTCGGGGCAGTAGGGGGGATATGGAAGAATCTCCCACCCCACTTTTTCTTGGTTTCTTTGTGGGCGTCCATAAGTTGTTTTGAAACCCATCTCGCACAAGTTTTCTTGTACTGCAGCTTATTCGGAACAATTTTAAGGCCAGTTCCAATACTCGCGTGCACTTCTTCAGCTTTCACTTCAATAGTAATACGCCTGTTGTCCTGAATTAAAGTGTTAATGCGAGATTCTAGGGAGGCAGTTGCAACATTAACCGGTCGTCCACTTCGTTGCTCGTCACAGAACTTACACGGCCACTTTTAAACTGTTCTACCCATTTGTAAACGTTCGAACGGTTCAAATAATTATTCCCGTACATTTTCAATATTCTTTCGTGTTGATACCTTATGATACCCTTTGTAACTAAAAATCGAATCACGAGCGTTGTTCTTCCGAGATGCAATGTTTGAGCGGATTCGCCATTGTTAACTGAATACATTTGAGGTTATGCTTACCAAATACTCACGATCAGCTGATGAGAAACTTACTTACTTCAATGTTGTATTTCAAGGATGACAACTTGGCGCACTGAAACTATTGCATTGATTAAACAAACCATTTCTGAGCTTCGCGATTTGTCTCGTATATGTTATCTCGTATTTAATGACCCTCGTATGTGCTCATGTAAGTTGCATTTTTATTACGAGTAGAATGTAAGAGATTATTTTTCACTGCTCCAAAAAACATAACACTAATCACTAAACATTGAATACTGAATGTTATTCGTGTTTGTTTATTTTAATATTATCTTTTGTTAGCATAATTTTCGAATGTGTATTATGTGAATATTGCTGCGGTCTATTTAAATATATAATTTAATTAATAATTTTAAGATTCAGGAATTTTATTTGCAACAACATCTTTTCTTGCTACGTTTTAGGGCGTAAGTAAAAATGACATAAATTGTCACTCCATCTTTCTGTTTCTTCACTTAAAGAAGGTAGATTTTCAGGTAATCACTGAGAAATTTTTATCTGAAAAAGGAGCGGTACGGAAATAAGTTTGACAGACTCGTGATTTAGAGTGTCAGCATGACTGATGATAATGCCGCATAAATTCTAAACATAGCACAGATTATTTTAAGATTAAATCAAACAAAGTGCAATAAATTTTTGTCTCTCATGAGTCAGCGATCTCTTATTACCTACTTACCCTATCTATAGTGCTATTATCATCATTCTTAATTTTTATTGTTATTGCTAAACATAATTATATTTTTTTCACGTTTCTGACGCTGGCGGACGACATACACTATGTTCTGATATTTTTTTTTTTTTTGCTTAAAGCAAAACAAAATGAGAACCTAATTCAAACGACCCAAAAACCTTGAACTGAAATGCATCTTTTCACTACTATAAAACTTTTCACATACAAACAATTTTTATAGCGTTAATGGGAAATTAAAAATATGTTGTTAAAAATTCGAAGGTTCAAAAAAAATCGATTGATTGGAAGTTAAAATTTCCTTAACTGCATTTTTTTTAATATTGCCAGATTTTCTCGATACTCAGCGTGTTTCTTTAAACTTGGTATATTAACTACTCATTTGAAGACCTATCACTTCTGTTTATACTTGTTTTCGGTAACAACATTCTAGTGGATCTGAAGCAGTTAGAGCATGAGATAACTCTTATGTGTTCCATCTGTTTAAAATATAAGGCAATAAATATTTAAAAAATGTCGAGGTTTTTCTTAAAAT
Organism: Triatoma infestans; assembly: GCA_011037195.1. Lineage (NCBI taxonomy): Eukaryota > Metazoa > Arthropoda > Insecta > Hemiptera > Reduviidae > Triatoma > Triatoma infestans. The sequence goes on from JAAEAF010012817.1 coordinate 15,956, forward strand.
CTGCCAGTTAGTGTTATAAGAATTGCCAAAGGTTGATTTTTATTTACCTTGCATCTATACAACTAGCACCTAAATTAAGTTGATTATATAATTTAGCTTTGCATTTTTTTATATTCCAATTTTTACTTCAACTGATATACTGGAACCTTCTACAAGAGCGACTACTGCTTAAATATAAAAATTATATTAAAATATTCACCGACGAATCAAAAAGGCGATAAATGCAGTAGGAGCAGCTTTCGTCATGAATGAGAGGCTGTACAACTTCCCATTAAGCAATATCTCAAGCATATCTACAGCCGAGTTATTCGCTGTGTACAAAGCCCTAGAACATATTCGGAACTACAATGAACCTAAGAAATATATTATTTGCTCCGATTCAAGGAGCTCACTGGAGATGATAGGCAATCGGGATTCTTGTTGATTCAGTGCATACATACGCTCTTGGAACTATGCCTGCGAGAAAATAAAGAAGTCTCCTTTATTTGGATTCCCGGTCATGTGGGGATAAGAGATAAACGAATCTGCCGACAAAGCTGCTAAAGAAGCGGCATCAATGTCTTGTAGAGACGAACGTGTCCTTGCAGTCGATTGGAAAGCTTTTCTAAAAAAAAACAAAATCTTTCCAACTGGGAAAAGGAATGGCAATCAGTGCAGCTGTCAAATAAACTAAGGAATATCAAGGGTACCACAAAGAAATGGTCAACCTCAAATCGAGAGTCACGGCGAGAAGAAGTTGTCCTAGCGAGAATGAGACTCGGTCACACCATGTTGACACACAGCCACATATTCCGAAGAGAACCTCAGCCGGTATGCAGCGCTTGCAATACGACATTAACGGTCCCGCATATTCTATTGGAATGTTCGAAATATGTAAACGCGCGGGAAACGGTAAATTTGCCGACCAGTCTTACAGATGTATTAGGAGACAATGAGGGCAATATCAATAAGACTTTCGAATATCTTAGGGAGGTTCATCTATTTCATTTGTTGTGAAACTAGCTGTACATATGTATGTGTTTAGTTGTTTGCTGGTGTCTTGTGTATAGGTATTTATTTTATAAGCGATATAAGGGAGTAGAGGAATATGATTAGACCTAGATTGTGAGTTTGCTGTAGAAATAGTTAGTTGGTGGGTATGGATATGCATCCCGGATGAGTGCTTACAAATTAGAAACAGGTGCAAAGGACCATAGCTGTTGTGCACCTTAAAAAAATCCACAAAAAAAAAAACTTCAACTGGAGTA
>JAAEAF010012820.1:0-14436 GCA_011037195.1 Triatoma infestans
GTGGCTTCGGGATTGCTTGTCCGCAATTGAAGACACCTCCTCCTCATCAGGCTACCACACTCACAAAGGATGTGCAATCGGGGTTTCCTCTCGGTCTTGCAGAATCGACTTAGCGCATTGTCTGTAAGTGCATGTGCCTATTCAGCCTACAGTGCCCTGTTTGCCTTATGTCCTTCGACTATGGCTAGTAGGTCCCTGGTAAATTTAGGTAAAGGTCTTTTATCAAAGAATTTAGCCTGCCTCTATATCTTTCCCACCATTGTAGACGCTGGTCTTCTATCCAATACTTGATAGAAGCTTGAATCAGACTCCTGGGCAAACCGCAGAAGGGGGATGCCTATAAAGGTATCCTTCGAGCTCTCCCTCGCCAAGGCGTCCGCTCTTTCGTTGCCAAGGATATCCCCGCACCCAGGCTTCTGTCAACTTATTCGAGCACCCACCTAGGTTGGCGCAGATAGGCAGTCCCACACCAGTCTTCAGACTATTTGGTGTGAAGACAGTGCCTTCAAGGCTGTCTTACTATTCGAGTACATGGCCACTCTCCTACCGTCCAATCCCTGCCTTATAATATCCTTAGATTGTTGGTACGAGAAATTGAATAAAGCCGTCTGGGGAACTTAACCACCAAGCTAGATTACACTAGGTCAGGGGTGTCACACTAGATCACCCCTATTAGAACACGCAAGAGTCCTAAATAGTCCCATCATTCCTCAGACTATTCAACAGCCAACTCTATCATTCGTGGCCATAAGGATGTCTGTGGGCCTCCTTACAGGCCACTGTAGACTTTTAATAATCATCGCATGGGCCTGACAACGGATAGCCTGGAAGAAGTAGAAACAGCTCTACAAGTACTGTGTCAGTGTGAAGAGAAAGTGATACCTGCAAGCTTCGCCCAAGAGTCTTTCTCAGAACTCCTAAGTCTAATAAAACAGAAAGAGCTTGAGAGAGTGCTCCGACTAGTGGGTGCTTTCAAGGATGCCCAGGAGTCTCTCCAGACTCGAAGGCCTAATTAAACAGACAGGACAGGGATAGGGAACTCTAACTTATGGGTGCCACAATAGACTGATAGGAATAACGGTGGCAAGGGGCTGGATAGTCAACCCCAACCCCTACTTCTAATCTAACTTGTCATTCTACTTCATCACATCATCAATATCACTCATCGCATTCATCGCTTGGTCTCTTTACTACATAAAATCTCCTTTCTCCTTCCACAGAATCGTAAAATAAAATTTATATGTAGTTTCACCTTATTTTTATCCTTTTTTTAAAAAAAAATGCATTGTGATTTGGTTCTTTAAAAATGAAATACGAATGAGCTGAAATATTTAATCTATCAGAGATTTTTCCCTGATTACTTGCTCTGTTTTGACCTTTTGGGCGTCGACCTATTTTGGGCGTTCATCCATCTTCAGAATGTCTTGATAAACAGTGAGATATTACTGACACATGGCAAAATTAGGTTACAGAGATTTGATTTTACTCAATGTATCTGTGATATCACATTTTTACATAAATTTTGCTTAGCAAGTTATACTGAAGAGTGGTGAACGCTAGAAACCGCTCGATGAGCACAGCACGCTGTCCTGGGAAAAAACGTTTTCATCACCTGCGGACTCTTATCACTATGAATACTTAAATTACATTATGGACTGAATTTAATTAGTTCTTATTGGGCAGTGACTCTCTGCAATTACTACAGCTTCTTTATTGTTTAAGTAGTGTCAGTTGTGAGAAAACACATAATAACTAATTGACAATAAATAAAAATAGTTATTACATAATAAACAATTTCGATTTATCTAAATTGTGTATCCTTGAACCCTGAACTCCTCACGTGCCTATAAAATATGTACAAACGGTTGATTGCAAATCTAAGTACATTCTTCATTCTCATATTCAAGCCAATGTTTTTTATGTACTTTATGTATTATTTGTAAGTTTTTGATTAGACTGTTATATTTCAGTATATCTGAACTTATTAGATGCTTTTTGTCTGATATTTTCCATCAGCATGGACACAATTATCTCTAAGAAACTTATAAAATTCTAATCCAATAGAAGTAAACTGTCAAGCAACACTTCTTAACTTAGGGGTCCACTTAACTTAGTGTTCTCTCAAACTTTCAGTAACGTGGCGCCTAGTTATGAGAATGGTAGTTTTACAGAAATTGTCGAGAATATCACTCTTTAAATATTAAGCCTAAGAAACCATAAAGAGTAATTATTTTGTAAATAAAGGAAATTTTATTCATTTATCTATGATTATGACTGTTCATTAAATGAAATTTTTAAACATAATTAAGAATGGATTATGCAAAAGAAACCCTTTAAAAATTTCCCTTGATTAGTACGTTAGATTTTAGAAGAATAATGTACCTATATATTAATTTTTCTCAAATTTACCCTACTTTTCATTTTGATAATCTTTTTTATTTATTAGATATTTTTATTTATCGATTAGAAGATCTAATCGATGGTGAAAGAAAATGTGATATCCATATTGTAACCAGCTTCAGAAATCATGCAACCTTTCAGGTTCATCGTTCAATGCTGATCTTTGGCCTATTGAATGTCTGGTCGAAAGATAATCCGTAAGCATTAAGATTTTAAGTTTATTTATAGGATAATAATAAAGATGCTGGCTAGAAAGTGCTACAATTAATATTATGTAAAAAAAACTTGTCGCTCTAGATAATATTCGAAGTGTTTATTAATTTCCTAGAGTAGTGTGTTTTCTTCAGAACAAGAAGATTAACAACATCTTACATTTAAGTATAAAAATATAGTTAAACTGGCAGCGATTTCTCATATCTAGGAAAATCTTCAAATCTCTTAGAAAAAAAAAATATTAAACTCAATCCTTTACGTGGTAGTGTATTTTTAGAATGCAAACAGTTTTTTTTTCTGGCAAAATGACAGCAATTTTCTTAAAGACATATCAGCTATAATCTCCCATAATACTGTATGTTTATTTACACAAAAACTTACCTCTCTCTTTCTCACCTTGTTTAAATGAGTACTGGGCTGAAAATTGCGCAATATACCATTTCGACAAAAGGAGATGCCAAAAATAAATGCTGTGTGGGTCCCTCTCTTTCTCTCACCATGTCCTCTAGCCGGTGCCATGTTTAGCAACTAAACAGGTGAGTTTTGTAATTATGCCAAAGGACGCACCCACGGTTTACTATTACTGATATAAATAAAAATCGATTTATTAATAACTTTTTTATTTTTATTCTATATTGGCAAATAATCATATGACTGAATATTGGAAGTGTGCAACTATATACTGGATTGGGACAGCCTAATAAACCAATAACACTGCGACCTAGTAAGGTTTTTGGCTATATATTGGTATATAAAGGTCTCCTTTTTTTTTTTAGTAATTCATTTTTACTTTCTATTACTTTTAGTAAGAGAAAGTATTGTGATCATGCCAAACTTTCGAAATTGAGTTTTCACCAGAAATAACATTTTAAGGTCCCCTGAGTCAAAAAAGAGTGGTTTTTGGTGTAACGATCAGTATGTGTAAACAGAATACCTATGAAAAGTCGCGGGAAGCTTAAATTTGGTATTCCATACATGCACTCTCCACCGCATATCAGACACGAAGATTTCGGACAAAATCCATCAACCGGAAGTGCCACTTTAACTGAATAGGTTTTTCTTTTCAATTTTTTGTGATTTTCTCAAAAAACAGTTCCAACGATTTTCTTTAAACTAGGAATATTAACTATACAACACATACATACAAAGAGCTACAACTTTTATTTGAAATATTTCTCTGGGAAAATTTAAGGACCACTTTTGGGGGAGGAGTGGAGTACTGTCTAAAGTGCTATTTCTGTTAGTACACAATTCTATCATCTGAATAATAATAATTAGTATGAATGTTGGTTGTTAGATGAAATTCTGAGTTTGGAGACAATTGGATGACTAGTAGCGCATTTTTACTGTAAAGTATTTCTCAGTTTTCTGCTTTTTTTTTTTAAATAGGGTAATTAATAGATAGCTTAAAATTAATAACAGCTTTAATAGGAATTAATAAATAACTTTAAAATAGGGTAATTAATAGGCTATTATTTAAAAATAGAATTCAAGTATTTTTTTTTTAGTATTTTTCAAAAAAAATATATTACAGCCCAAGAGTTTTAAACTTGATTTGGTTGTTTGTATAATAAAAAATACGAGTGTATCCTAGAGATACACTATAATGAATACTTCTCCATTTATGAATTATATAAATATAATAAAAAAAAACAATTAATAAATCCTAATTTTTTGGTACCATGTACATACATGTATGCCATAATTAATTATCAGATACATTATTGTTTTGTATTAGTATTTTGATGTAAGTATCAATGGTTGCCAATTATATTTCTAATTTACAAAAAATATTTGCTTTGCAGATAAATATAAAATTTGCTAAACATCAATTTTCTTCCAAAATGCAGTGAGTATTTCTTCTTCTTTCTTTAGCTTTAATTAAATAAGAAATAAATAAAAAAGTAAGTTTTTTAATATGTAATTTCAAATAAACAGTATTATAAAATAGTATTTTTATTAGAAAAAAAATACTATGTTGTGAGAAACTGAAAGGAGCAGGATGTAGAAAATATATTGAAAGAGTTATTGTCCAAGGCCAAGGATAATAGTTTTATCATTATTGAAGTTTATCACAGATAATAGCAACTCTTGCAATCAACTATTGTTCTTTACTTGTGTCTATTATATTTCTCACTATAATATATTAAAGTTATAAAATATCCTCTACATTGCAATATTCTTCTCCATATAATTTAATAAAGTCATAGTTTAATTAATATCTATATTGTTTAAAGCACATCAAAAAGTTGGTATTGCTGGATCAATTTATCAATAACATTTGGAATCTCCAGACTTCATTATCAAATCAATATTGATTATATCGTGATTAATTGGCTTTTACAATGCATCAAATGCCAAGATTTCAATAATTCCTTGAATTTAAAGTATCTCTGTTGTTTACTCGGAATATACTTCATTCATTATATGCCCAAGAGCTGGAAAAATATCATTGCTATTAAAAAGTTTCAAAACTTGATCAGTTTGGAGACTCTAATGTTCATAATAAATACTTCAATTATGGAAAATCATAATAATAAATTAATTATTCCTGGTTAAAATTCTAATAAACTGTGGTCCTTATCTTTACGACGCCTTCACATCTATTTTAGCATTCGTAGGACGATCTTGCTTAACCCAGGGGATACTGCACTGTTCGGGTATAACATCCGACTTCTAGTTCGCCTAACTAACTCTTCAGACCTCGAAGGATTGCCATGAACATTTAATCCAAATCTGTATGTTCAAATCTTTTGAGAAATAAAATCAGTTTAGTACTTAATATTCATTCATGTATAGAAGGTTTTTCATTATCCAGAAAGTCACTTATAGGCGCGACTCAAATTATTTAAATATTTTTATCTTAAATAAAAGCCTAGTCATAGCACGCTGGATTTGGTCTCTCAAGTTTTGTCTCCAGTCCATACTCTTACATTTTCTCGCTCCCAAGAATCTCTAAAGTCCACTGTCTGCTGGGCACTGTTTGAGAACAAAGAAGTCTTTAGGCTTCAATAATCCTAGATATTTACGCACCTAGAAAAAAAAAAGGTGAATTATATATATCATCAGAGACATTTTCCGTGATAGTCTGCTTCTTTTTTGAGGTCATCGACCGGTTCCGGGCGTTCGCCCATCTTCAGGATGCGTTTGTCAAACAGTGTATAACTCAACTTGCACAGGGCATTTAAAGAGACATTTAAAAGATTAGTCAGTGTGTAAACAGAATTTGCTCCGTGCTAGTCTGTCTTATCACACTGTTTAACAAACGCATCCTGAAGATGGGCAAACGCCCGAAACCGGTCGATGACCTCAAAAAGAAGCAGGCTATCACGGAAAATATCTGATGCTTTGCAGCTCTGCGGAACCAACACAACAAGAATGATGTATATCCTATTGCATTATTTCAATTTGCGTTAACACCAGAAATGCACGTTTTGAGGTCCCCTGAGTCAGAAAAAGTGGTTTCTAGAAAATAATCTAGGTATTATATCATTTTCATTTCTGTAAATGATTTATCACAAGCAACTAGTGACTTCTAATTTTCTTTAGCTACGTTTCTGTGCTGTATAATATGATTTAAGTTTCAAAGTTTCACAAAAAATTCCTTTTTCATATCTTCAAGACTATTTATATATTTTAATGCCTTGATAAAGACAGGAAACTCTGTCGAAACGTTGGCATAATTGAATGTTTCTTTTTTGACCGATCCTCACCAAATTTCTTCATTACATAGTACATTAACAAATATACTTCCTATGTTATATATAGTAGGGATTGTAAATTTACCGACTTTTTCATTTACCGGTAAATTTTTTTTTAGAATTATACATATTTTGTATGTTTTTGTATAATAATACGTAAATAAGTTGTTAGAATAATACATATTTTGCTCAATTTTAAGGCATAATATTAGAATCTTTTAATTAAATATTTATACTTAATTATTTCAAACAGTTGTTAGAAGTAAAAAAATTATTTAAGGTTCAAATTTTAATGTTATTTTACAATAATATTGCATTAATGTCCTGTCATAACGTGGTGTGTAATAGTATCCAAAGAGAGTATTCGTAGCAGAGAAAGAGAGGCAGAATGACAGGACCACTCTCTCGGACTAGAGTGGGAGAAACCAGATAAATACAGCAACGGGAGACAGATAAAGAAGAGTTCATACAACTGAAGTCACTCGCCAATCATTTGTGTCATTACCCCTTTTCCACTCTACCATACTCTATCATTTTCAAGTGTAAAGTCCAGGCAGTCAGCGGCACTTAGTATATTATACGGTGTTAACCATATTTAGTTAATTTATTTAAACAGACCATTTCTCTCCCTAACAACCCCATTATATATGGTGTATTCAAAATTGCTATTAATTTAAAAAAATACGTGAAATATTTACATATTGTTATTTTTAAATATTAAAAAAAGAGATATTTACTTACTCTTTAAGAAAAACGTTTATTGTAAAGATTGTAAACTTTTTAAAAATCTCAAAAACTGCAGAGCAGAAATCACATATTTATGCTAACTATAACTAATGCTTTCTATACGATTTTCAGCGACTCTCACAACCAAGAAAGTTTTTTTTTTTTAGTTTAAGGGCGTCTCAACATCGTGGTCATTTGCGCCCGGAGCCTTCTCAGTGCACTGCCGGCCTCCAGACAGTGTTCTCCCGTTAGAGACAACACTGTCCATCAACTGTAGAGGAAGAGAAAATCTAAGGGTAGCACGGCTGGATACGAACCCGTGATCTCCGCGTTGCTAGTCCAGCGCGCTACCACTGAGCTAATCCCTTCCCTCAAGAAAGTTTAAATTAAAATTAAACAAAAAAATATCTCACATAAAATTAATAATTAGGTATATTGTTGCTTATACGTAACTGTTATTTTAATTTTCAATGTCCCTTTAGCCCTTTTAAATATCTATGAACATAATATTTTCTACATAAAAATTTCTAGTTATGGATTTTTCATTTACCGAATTACCCGGTAAATTTTTGAAATTTACCGGTAAGTTTACCGAACATTTTTTTTTGTCAATTTATCGGCCAACCGATAAGTCGGTACTCTAGTATACAATCCCTAATATATAAGTATTTCTTAGCTAAAAAACGAAAAATCGCAGAAAGTTCATTCCGTTTCGGTATCATCATGGGATGTGACAGGAACTTACCTGTCAAAATTCCTAAACCGGAAGTACTTCTTTATTCGGTGTACAACTTTTATTTTAAACATTTCTCTGGGAAAAAATAATTTAAGGTTGCTTTTGAGTGGGGGTATGTCTTCTGCGTAATTTAGTTTATTATACTATTCTTTCATGTAAATAATATTAATTATAAGTAAATGTGTTGCTAAAATTCTGAGTTTGAAAAACTCTGTTAAGCAGAAGTGCGTATTCAATGTCAGGTTTGTTTTTTTTAGTTTTCTGCGATCTTCTCCATTAAAACACTAATGGCTTTCATTAAATTTGTTATATTTACTATAAATATAGAGATCTATTACTTTTATTTGAAACTCTATCCGAGAATATTCAATTCAAGGAGGTTTTTGGATGAGGGGTAAGATTTCTCAAAAAAATGGTTCTATAAAGTTTAGATTATTGCACAACCAAAAATTGCATTGCCAAGAACCATTTTATTGTGGCAGTAATGATGTTTTAAGACTTAAGTCTTTGGTTGGATGTAACAATTGTTTTGCATGACCACTATATTATATAAAAAATAAAAATAATCATCTTTATTTTAAGCACAGAAAAATTAGATATGAATAAGCGGAAGCAGGTTTTATACTTATGTAGGTATTATATTTATATATATATATATATAATATGTGAAAGTGACTTAGTAACTGTGAGTTCCGAGTTACTGTCTCAATTCTACAGATAAAAGAGGAATCTATCATACAATTCAAAACTAGTACATTTATACTAGAAAAAAATAAATAATAATAAAATAAAATATATAAAAAAAAAATTAAGCCAAAAAAAACAGATCTCAATATAAACTCAATGTAAGGCAAACGACCTAAATGGTTTAAGTATGAAATTAGGTGATATCCCACATTTGTTTCACCTATTTCTTTTTCTCTCTATATATTTCCTTGTGCCAAATAGTACCTTCTATTACTGGTTCTTCAGTTTTTAGGAAGGTTCATGACCTCGATTTTCCGGCCAATGTCATCATCTACAACACTATCAAGGTTGTTAATTTATAATTAGAAACTATATTATATCTGATTTAACCTTATAATCTATAATTAAAATATTGGCTCTTTTACACCTGCTATTAAACATTTTCTTAAATAAGTGTGTAGGGGTTAATTGATCAGTTTGGAAATAAGTTTTTCGGTTAAGGTTAGGTGCGATATTATTATTACATAGTTTACATCTCTATCATAGAGAATATCCCCCAAAATAAGCCCTCCAGTTAGGAAGTTCAAGTTTACTATGATTTTTACAGTTACTTATTCTACTTCACAAACCTAGGCCAAGTTAGAGTTTCAATTTTAATACTTGTAATTATTTAATATAATAAGTATAAATGCAGGCCTAGAATTGTCTTATGTACGCAGCTTTCATTTGATTATCTGGCATTTTCACGACGTTTTATTCTGATTTTATCGCTCGGAGACTCGGAAAACAGGTGCAGTTAAGTCTGCATCCAATAATGACTCGGCTATGGCGAGAAATGTCACCAATACTAGGTGCGATGTCCCCCCTCCACAGATCACTTCTGCACCAAAACTGAGGAAACAACTGCGAAAGGAGTGTTGGAGTTTCATCTTTCTGACCACATTTTCTGTAAAGTGAATCGGCAATAAGTCACATATTGTTTAAATATTTCTATGGGGAAAAGTGGGTTGAAACCATGGCAGTGGTCCTTCTGAACACAGCTTTTGTTCTGCTCTGAAATTAAATCAAATTACTATAATTTAAAATTTATAAAAAAAAAAAAAATCTGGTGTGAAACACTCACACAACTTTCTCATACTGCAATTTATAAAATTGAATTGACAAATTTTATAGTTAGTATGCCAAATTTGCTGAATTTTGTCGATTCAGAGACATTTTCCATGGTAGCCTGCTTCATTTTATGGTCATCGGCCGGTTTCGGGCGTTCGCCTATCTTCAGGATGAGTTTTTCAGACAGTGTGACAACACAGACTTGTACAGAGCAAATTTTTGTTTTCACACTCTCAAAAATCAAAACCACACTAGAGTGTGTAAACTAAATTTGCTCTGTGCAAGTCTGTGTTGTCACACTGTTTGAAAAACGCATCCTGAAGATGGGCGAACGCCCGAAACCGGTCGATGACCACAAAATGAAGCAGGCTACCACGGAAAATGTCTCTGATGCTTTCCAGCTCTGCGGAACCAACCAAAACAACAATTTTGTCGATTTTTTTTTATGGAAAAAGTGGGAATTTTGGCAGTCTCTTTAATTACTAATTATTTCGATTGTAGAATTATATTTTATTTAGATTTACTTTTATTTAGATGGTAGAATTATATAATCAACAATGATAGCACTTTAGTAACCTCACGCTTCTCTCAAAAGCCGACGTAAATAGTTCGTTTATATGTGTAGTTCACATTCTTAGTTTAAAGAAAATCAGAGTAGCTGTTTTAGAGAAAATTGTAGGAAACTGATAAATATTTTTCAGTAAAAATACACTTGCGGCCGTCCGATTTTCTTCAAACTCGGAATTTCAACCACACATTTAATTCTAATTATATTATTTAGATGATAGAAATTTGTAATAAAACTGAAAATAGCACTTTAGAGGTAACCTAACATCCTTGTCCATTTCCTTCTAGGTCTAATTCTTTGTCTTGTTACTTCTACTTACCAGTCCTATTTCAGGGCTCCCTAGGACTGAATTTTAGCAAAGGTTGTTCTTCCTTTTCTATTGCTAAAATATTTTCTTGCTAAAATGTCTCTGCCAAACCTGCCGTTGCCATTTAGTCTTTCAATGACAAAGACTTAAATATTTAATTCAAAAAGTGAATTGAATAAAATTATAAAAAAGGTAGTAATATTCGATTGAAGAATATTAATATTTTTTAATTATTATTTCTAAACATTTTATTTCAAGTGTCTGATAATTTTTTTTTTTAATAGTTTATTTCCTTTTGAATTATCCAGAACGATGTTTATTTAACGCTTATATAACCATTCAGTTTAATTGATAAATTACATTTTATGAATGAAGTAATATTATCTAGATTGATCTTTCATTTAATTTTTATGGTTAAATTCCATCAATTTTTAACATTATGTAGCTGCTCTAAAAGAAATTATTTGAGATTGTGTCAAAACTTTTGAATTGAGTTTTCACCGAAAATATATGTTTTGAAGTCTCCTGAGTTCGAAAAAAATGATCTAACTAATGATTTTTATATGTAAATTTTATTTCATTAACTCCACATAAACGTATAATATCAGTATTGAATTACAATAGAAAATAAAAGTATTGGTGGTGTGTAAGGAAATAAAAAAATACATAAATACAATCAGTCAACAATCATGGCACTCATCAGTAAGTCAATAGAAATAACGAACTTAAGAAATATTTGAAATACTTGTAGTTACTGAGATCTAGGATCACCTTGAAGAATTCCAATTAGCAGCATATTACATTCTTTTAAAATCCAGTTTCTTTTAAAATTGGGCAGCATACGAGGGTGGTTTGAAAAGTTCTCGGAATGTACTAGAAAGAAGTGTCTTACCTCGGTGGAACTGCTTTTATTTTTTAACATAGTCTCCCTGTAGACTAATGCATTTGGTCCAGCGATGTTCCAATGCCTTTATCCCATCTCGAAAATGAGATTCCTCCAGACCTGCAAAGTACCTCTCCAATTCGGCTGTCAGTTCTTCCGTTGTAGGAAATCTCCGTCCACCGAGGAAAATTTTCAGCTTGGGGAAGAGATGAAAGTCTGATGGTGCCAAATCAGGTGAATAAGGTGGATGTGGCACAATTCGTACCTCAGTTCATGAAGTTTTGCCATGGCAATAACACTTGTGTGCGGTCGGGCGTTGTCCTGATGAAAGATGACTTTCTTCCTTGCCAAACCAGGCCTTTTTTCGCGTATCTTTTCCTGTAGTTGGTCTAGGAGGTTTGCATAGTATTGCCCCGTAATTGTTTGGCCAGTAGGAAGATAATCTATCAGCAGAATGCCTTTTGCATCCCAGAAACTGAGGCCATGACCTTTCCGGCCGAACGTACTGCCTTTGCTTTCTTTGGTGGTGGTGACTCAGCATGTTTCCACTGCTTTGACTGCTGTTTTGTCTCTGGGGTATAGTAGTGGACCCAAGTTTCATCTGTAGTCACAAACCGGCGCAAAAAAATCTTGTTGGTTGCGCTGAAAACGGGCCAGACTTTGTTTGGAAATTTCCAATCTGGTGCGTTTATGGTCCAATGTCAAGAGCCGCGGCACCCATCTTGCCGATAATTTTTTCATTCCTAATTCTTCGGTTAAAATGTGATATACCCGTTCAGATGACATCCCTATAGCTTCAGCAATCTCTCGCACTTTCAGTCGACGATCCTTCATTACCATTTTATGCACTTTTGCGATAAATTCTGGGGTCGTAGCACTTTTTGGCCGTCCACTACGCGGATCATCATCTAAGCTCTCCCGACCAAATTTAAACTCGCTGGTCCACTTGGCAACAGTGAATATGAAGGAGCAGAGTCCCCCAGTGTGTTCTGAAAATCGGCATGAATTTCTTTGCTTTCATACCTTTCTTTACAAAGTACATAATCACTGCTCGAATCTCAGTTTTTTCCATTGTCACAAATCACTACGCGGGAACAACAACAAAGAGTCGTCACTACCACTCTCCTGCAGCAAGAGCACTGACGCGCCACGTGTTCACTCACAAAGGATGTGTGATTATTGCGCGGGAACCTCGTTGCTCTAGCACTGACATCTAGCGGTGATTCCGAGAACTTTTCAAACCACCCTCGTATTATTAAGTAATGTCTTACTGTATGCGGGAGCGCTAAGCTGTACATGTACAAATACAGATCTTCAGTGAACTGCAACACACAGCTCCTTCTCTCTAGCCTAATAATATTTGCTTCAGTTATTAGTTTACGTTGCCTAGAAGAATGTTGTCTGGTGTCTCTACTTTCATTAAATTCACCATTGATCATTCCATACATGAATCAGAGAACTTTTGAAGTAATATTTTAGAAATGATTTGAGAAATACTGATTGACTTTGAAATCGAGTTTAAGACTGATTTGGCCAATTATTAGTCTTTTCATTAACTTAATTCACAGTGACCCTCTAAATCACTGCAAAGTGATATCCTACAATATCGGTTAATCTCCATAGTTTAGTACATGCTAATTCCATTAAGAGGAAGATAGTTATCCGGATTGCGCAACGAATTTGTAGTAAAACGACAGGCGGTCATCTTTTTCAGTTCTTCAACTTGATTATTTGAACATAACTTATTAGAACTTACTAAAGAGCTACCGAATTGGCTACCATCCTTACTGTCATCTATATACATTGAAAGAGTAGACATCTAATTTGTCTACACTCATACAGGATGAAACTATTTAGCAAAATCAATCAATCTATGCACGTAAATAATCTTTAGTCTAATTCCTTTTTATTCAGAATCATGCAGGTTAGCCAATAAGTAACAGGAGATATGTTTGTATGTATTCATATGTGTGAACACAAATACTGTCAATGAAAAAAATCACCGAAAGCGCTAGATATCCCGTTAAGTACAGCATCTGACACCACAAGGTTCAAAATCTTCTAACTGGAAGTATGACTTTATTAAATCGTCGGGATTCTCGGGAACCTCCCCAATTAAATTCTTTAAACTTTGCATACTAACTACAAACATATAAACTATCGCTTTGTACGAGATATTTATATATGTGTGTGCGTATGTATATATATAATATAAATAAGAAACTTACATGTTTCTGGAATAGCTAACTGTACTGATTTCTAACCTTCAACTTTCTAGTGGCACTTCAGTAAAATTTACTAATCACTTATGTAATATTGAGGTCCATTGAAAGCTCTGGTGGAATTCTCAGTTCCTGGAGTCATTTTCAGAACTCTCAGTTCAAGAAAATGCTAACTGGAAGTGCCATTTTTTCCGTTCAAGTTTATATGTTTTAGGCGATTTTGTGAATACAGCTTCAATAATTTCCACTAAATTTTGGAATGCTAATTACATAATATAAATATCTCAGTTTTGAGATGTTTCGAGTTTTATAGGGGATTGATCAAGTCGTTGACTGCGATCTAAGTAAGTAGATTGTAGATGGTTGTAGGGGATTATTGCACTGCCGACCTGTAAGCAGATTTCTCTAGCTGCAGACAACACTGACCTTCACCGAATAGTGAGCTGTAGAGGCTCCTAGAAAGAAAAAATCTAAAGGCAGCATGCTGGATTCGATGGTCCCGGGACTTCCGCGTTGCTAATCCAGCGCGCTACGACTGAGCTAATCCCTTCCTTCTCCCTTAGCTTAGGCCAATTACTAGGGACGGAGACTCTAGTTTGTTTACTGTATTTGTCCTTGTCTGTAAAGAGTAGAGTGTATGAAGTACTGTTCTGACGAGTACATGAAGTACTGAGCTGTGGTAATCCGTGGGGTCGCTACTCCCCAAGTAACTGCAGCGATCTACAGTATAATAATCTTCAGGTACCAATCTTCTTGTCTGATGTGAAAAAATTTACAGTTCCCCGCAAAACTTAATTAGTATTAGTGCAAGCAAGAGAAAAACTCCCCACTCTTACAAAAACACATTATTTCTTACTGCATTTATTCTATACATTATTTTTTA
>JAAEAF010012821.1:0-11376 GCA_011037195.1 Triatoma infestans
AAAGATCTACAACTTTTATCTAAAACATTTCTCTGGGAAACTTCTTTTAAGAGCACTTTTATGGAAGGGGGGGTTAGATTTTCATCAAAGTGCTATCCTATTTCATTATACAATTCTATCATCCAAACATAATTAGTTAGAAATAAATAGATGACTGAAATTCCGAGTTTCAAGAAAATTAGTAACCCGGAAGTGCGCTTTTACTGAACAGTTTTTTTCAGTTTTCGACGAATTTCATTAAATTTGGTACACAAACTATAAAATTTGTCAATTATCATTTTGAGAACTGGAGTAAGAGAAAGTTGTGTGAGTGTTTCACACCAGATTTTTTTGTTTTGTTTCGTACGGAATGTTAATTCGATTCCATGTTATAAATCACTTTGAGGTAACTAATACAAACAGAACTTGGCTGTTTACAAGATGTTAACAGCAAGGGTGTATTTCAAGATATTATAGGTACTATAGAATCTTGTGAGTTTATTCTACAATGTGTATTTTAATTTGTAAACCCCCATATTTCTCTGCTAATAACAAAGTTCCAGATAGTACAATATCTATTGTAAAACTGTCTCACGACTTCCTCGAACAAGTCACAGGCAGCAAATATTCTTTATAAATTTTGCAAATATACATATTACTTTAAACAGTCTGTATTATATATCATCACTATAATACAGGGTGTCCGGGCTAAGTTGTCCACCCCCTTTTTCTCGGTAATTATTGATGATGGAAAAAAAATTTTAAGACATAACTCCCTTTATTTTTTGAGTAGTATCTAATCATATTATAAAAAAATATATAAAATATTAATATAAATATTAATATTTAATAAATATTTTTAAAAAAATATTCTGCTGCTGATATGCAGGTTACAGAAACCAACTTTTTTTTTTATACGGGAATCCCTATTTTTTATTATGAATTCTAAAAATACCTTTTTTTTTGTGAGAAAAATTGTTTTTAAAAAATTAAAATTGCTTTTGTAGTTTCCAAGTTATTAATTTTTGAATGAAAAAACAAAACTTTTTTTACCGCTGACTGCTGGATCTTAAAAAACAAAATGGCTTCCGTATTTTTGCCTCGTCGGTCCATAAAATAAAAGATAAAAAATCTGGAATTTCCTCCGTCAATACACTAATATGAGCCAAAAAAGTAAGTCGGCGCTCTTGATCCCCTTCGGAGGCCCCTGAACAATGTGGTACCGAAATGACTTATTTGATAGTGCCGGAGTATTTCCCACACGACAGTTTTACTAATTCCTAGAACTCTAGCCGCATTTCGACATCAAGCTCAGAATCGAAAGTACGAACATTCCTAACCCTATTTCTTGGCCCTTGGCGAATGACACTGCCAAACAAGCGGAACTTTGCAGCAATACGAGCAATCATTTTCCGGCTTAGGTGTCTTCGTTCAGAAAATCTCTCGCGGTAAACCCTTGCAGCTGTGACGGCATTAAGAAAAATGTCGTACAGTTTTTTCGTTTGTCGAATATCTTGACGAAACGAATGGAAGTTTGTGGTAGAATGAAAGTATTTTAAAAACAAGGCATTGTTTACAACTTATGGGATTAAAACAGTAAACATGAGAGCATTTGTGTAAACATTCATCTTGCATTTTTGTTTTTGTCCTTTGGACAGACTCTTGTGCGTTTATCCATAACTGTTTTTTATTACTATGCCAGCGGTAAAAAAAAACTTTTTTTTTTGTTCAAAAATGCATAACTTGGGAACTACAAAAGCAATTTTAATTTTTGAAAACCAGTTTTTCTCACAAAAAAAAAAGTACTTTTAGAATTCATAATAAAAAATACGGGTTCCCATTTGAAAAAAAAAGTTTGTTTCTGTAACCTGCATATCAGCAGCAGAATTTTTTTGTTTATAATATCATTAGATCCTGCTCAAAAAATAAAGGGAGTTATGATTTGAATTTTTTTTTTTCATCATCAATAATTACCAAGAAAAAGGGGATGGACAGCTTAGCCCTGTATATATTGAAATGGCATTTGAGAAATTTAATATATATATATTTTGGTGAACCATTCTGATAATTTGTTATGCTAAGAGCTGTATTTAGTTTCTAGATGCTACAGCAATTACGATTAAGTTATTTACAATTTGTAATTAACACTCTTGTGTTAGCCACATTAAACGTTTACATATTTGCTAGTATATTTAACATCACAGGATTTTTGTGCAAATTACACAAAAGATAGAATAGCTCTGTTTTATTCTCAGTTCAATGTTCCTTCTCCTACTTTTTATCACTTGACGAGAAAGAAAGAATAAATGGTAGGAACTTAACATTGTTAAGTTATCATAGAGCAAAACTTATCAAGTATTATTCTTTCCAGAAAATCAAGTAAAAGTGAATGACCTTCCACCCATCTAATTGGTGTACTCTGTTTAAAAAAATAAAAAGTGAATATTTTCGAAAAAAATATTAAAAAAAAAGAATCAATAAATAATTTACTACCTAAGATTTTTTGGTTCTGTAACATTTTTTTTTCTTACGTCTGAGGGCATCGAAATTATCATAAGATAGGTTTATATTTCTGAAAATTCAATTTCGCGAATTGCAGCAGTTACGGACTTGTTGAGAATAATTGGTCTTAGGATGGTGGGTTAATAAAACTTAACAATTGTGAACCATTAGATGTGTTCATAAATAAAAATGCCAATTGAATTTTATTTAAATAGTTCAAATTGAGTAAGTTAATAGTAAAATGCAGCAATAAAAAGTACATAAGCATATAAATATGGAATTTATGTTTTATTGAATCGTATGATAGTTGTTTTTTTTTTTAAGTATACGCTAAAATAAACTAACGGTATTAAATGGAGGCTAGAAAAAATTGAATGAATGGGAAATAGTACGTGCCTGGTTGTGGAAAGGTGTAGTGTGTTTATTCTTGGACTTTTATATTGAAATTGTAATAGCATTTAATATTGTACATTGAAAACTATTGTTAAACCATTGTACATAATCTCCAATATACTAATACAGTCTAATTTCTCACAGCCAATTAACCTGAAAAAATTAGATTGCCTAATTTCAAGGTTATTTCAATGTCCCTTTTGAATTTTGTTTGGACGGTTGCCATTACAATTGTCTTACGAAATACCAAAGATCGATCACTTTTGTTAGAAACTTTCTTTTTTTTCCCCAGAAAGTTTATTTTGAGATTTTTGGTGGGGAGGGGATTATAGGTTGAAAGAATTTAGTCAGATATAACTGTGAGAATTATTGTAGTAAAAGAAAGGTCGTGTTTGTGTTTCAAACAGAATATTTTTTTTTTTCAACCTTTTTATATTTCTTTGTCTGTGTATATATGTAGAATCTCCTTAAAAGGGAACAATGTTGGCTGTGACGTCGGAGTAATTGGGTAAAGAATTTTTTTTGTTTATTTTCCTCCATTGCATCGAAAAGCCAATAAAAATGTTTTAAGAAATTATAACAATTCAAACAAATACTATATGAACCATTCTTTTTGTCTTAATTATTTAATTAAGTATTTTTAACAATTATCGATTGTTTCAATGAAATTGATGTTTTTAATTATTGATAATGATGTTTATTTTTGATCAAAAATTTTCCAAAATCAAAAATTAATGTTATTTCAATTGACCTATTTCTTTTTCCTATTCCATATTTATTTTCTTTCTTTCTTTTTTTTTTTTTTTATTGAATTTTTAAAATTTCAAAACATTATATTGTAAGTATATAGCAAATTTGTTTAGATTAAATTTATCAATTTCACTTAAAACAAAAAATTATAAACAGTATCGTACATTGTTTTCAATGTAAAAAATATATCAGTTTAATTCTTTAATTTGATATGTCCTCACGCGTGGTCTAGTGGCTAGCGCCTTTCGTGCGAGAATTCACGGTTCGATTCCCGTGAGGGCAAAGACGGTGTTGACCCAGCATTGTGATAAAAAGTGGGTAGCTACAGTTAGTAGCGCCCTAGGTAGCGAAGGCTGAAACTAAACGGCGTGGGAACTGCGACTTGCTTAATTACCACCCGCCCCTCTATTCAAATCGCCGTCTGATAATCCTTCATGGGCTCTTGCGCCATAGGGTTAGTGTTTTTTAAAGCTGGCTACACACGTTACTGTATACTTGAACGGTAAACATGCGCAGGTCTTTTGTGCAAGTATACATGTGATCCACACGGCTCATGTATACTTGAACAGATAGTAGCTGGCGAATATGGCCGAAGACGATGATCTCGCTTTAGCTGCTCTTGTTTTGATTTACCAAAGAAAAAGTCAACGAAAAGATCGTTCTTTGTGGTGTAAAGAATGGCTGAAGAAACGTAAAAGCTATTCACACATTAATTTATTATCCCTTGGTCCTCCAAAAAATTGAACATATAGTACCACAGTGAGGGTACATAAATATCGTCGGTACCAACCCCCGAACGCTGCGATTCTTCCAGTTTCTTCCTCCCTTCCTGATATTGGTACACATACCGTTAATCTTTTTCACTACTTTATCTCGAGTAACATTTGGCTCTATTTCTGAAAGTTTTGTTATTAGTTATGCATAAGCAACATTTTTTTCCCCCTTATCGTGGTAGTCTTTACATTTTACATTCCACAGACACGATTTGCTTTCATAGAATAAATTCTTCTATAATTGATCTATGCTCCTTCCTAAAATTAACCGACATAATTATTTATAAATTATATATTTTAATAATATAACCTTTATACACTTTTACTCGCAAAGTAAAAGACACGCTTTGACGAGCAGAAGACTGAGAGGTTGCACAACGTTTTAAACATAAACAAGATGGCGGCACAAGTATGCAGTATGAAAGTTTAAACATTTTCTGACTTGTGCAAGTTTTCCATACAAACGATCGAGTATGCATGTACAAGCGGACTGCGCATGTATACCGTCAAGTATGCAGTTACGTGTGTAGCCCGCTTAATTTTATATAGTAAATGTTTTTTTTTTTTTTTTATTTGATATTTGTATTTTTACAATTTGGAATTTTCTCTATTAATATTTCTCCATAGCCTAATCTGAAAATGTTGATGGTCTTATATATGTTAAAATGAAATTTATGGAATAGAATAAAATGAATATTTTACAATTTATACCGAACTATTTGGTGGGAAGTTTAAAACATTTTTATAGAGATAAGAGAATTGTACGTTTGTCCAAGTAAATATAATTTAAACAAGTGATTTTAAAAAAAAATCGCAGCTATTGTTGTTATTTGTGGACTATAATTTCAGTATTTTCGATAACCACCTTATTGAGATGAATGACTAAAATATTTTCGATAACTTCTTGACTAGAATGACATGACTAAAATAAAAATAAAAAACTGTTCCATATTTAATCCACTATAATTCATATACCTCTACTTTACTTATTGCTTAGCAACAACTATAAGTATCGTTTATTTTCTTTGTTGTTTTCAATACTTAACTTTTTAATAATAACTCTAAACTACGTTTCTTGGTAAGATTTCTGGTCTAGTTATTCTGTGGACTTGGAGATGTTGAAAGTGAGTGGATCTCCCAAGGCTGGAAATTGCAATCTGGGATCAAAGTAACTTTTCCTTTAGTTTCCTCTTATCAAAACTTCCTGTCGGCCGCTTCCGTTTGCTACTAAGAACCCAAAAGTGTTATTTACTCAGCTCTTTTCAGCATAGAAAGTCATAAGTTGTAAGAATTGATGCTTTTGAAGGTTCAGAAAGCTCAAGGAGGGGAACCGACCGCGGAGAAAGGGTTTATACCACAATTTTTCAATTGTTTCTCCACACAAATACTAATTAATTTTCCACCTTCCATCCTTGTGGAAAAACTCTTTAAATTCATCATAATATAAACACTGTATTAAGCAAATGTCTTCCATTTTAGCAGTAAGTTTTAGTGATTGATTAGAAAAGGTTGTGAGGCCATTTTCAATATTAGGTGCTTCACATGTTCCTTCTTTCGTACTAGTAAATATTTGTGTTTGACAGTGCTCACTGCTCGCTGTAAAAAATAGCTATTTTATTCAATTTTTTTTTTGTGGAAAAATGTTTCAAATAGAAGTGATATTGTATTGGAATCAGATGTCTTGAATAGGGAGTTGAAGTGATGAATAGGTGATTGTTAGTTAGAAAGTTTAGAGAGTTGTTACTCCAAATACGAACTACTGAATTACTAAAATAGACTATATTTTAACAATTAAATTAAAGTGTTTGAAATAGTAAACTAAGATGCACAACTGTAAATGAATTATGAAAATGATTAATAAATGTTAAAGATGTAATGTCCCTTGAATAGGGACGCGCTCGCGATGTGTGTAACTTAACTGCTTGAACTGACGTGAACTGCTGTCTGACTAACTGATATGATACTGATGGAATACTGATGAAGACTGATCCCCTCCTCCCGTGGAACGACATTTATATTGGTATCACTCACACATTGACAGATGTGTAAGTACGAGCCACACTAAGACATCTCTTGCAGTATGTTGACCCTAGGTAGGTCGGTGACCGAGGTGGCGACAGATGGTGGCCAGTCGGTGGTTAACAAAGACTGTTTGTTAATAGATGGTAGCCAGGTGGCCTCTTGAGTGTACTGTGACGCCTGTTTGAAAGGGTTTAGCGGCGTTTCTTTGGCTGTGTATTGACCCTTGTTTGAAATGGTTTTTGTTTGCCGCGGTTCTTCACCTGCAGATAGCGGCTGGCTGAAACCACTAGTTAATTTTTAGATTTATAATTTATTTAAAAATTATATCTTTTTTTCTTCTTGCTATCACATTACAATATGTTTACATCTGTGTATTTCGCATACCAAGTTTAAAGAAAATCGATAATAGACATTTTCCAGTTAATCATAGAAAACTTAAAATTCTATTCTGTAAAATCTCACTTCCAGTTAGCCGATTTTCTTCAAATTTGGAATTCTAGCAATGCCTACAATTTGTATTAATACTAAGGTATATAAGTGGTAGAACCGTTTATTATATACAAGTGGTACTGTACAGGGAAGCTTAACGTTATTGTTCTCCCAGAAACTCCCAAAAAATCAGTGTTTCAAAGAAAATTAATTGGTGAGTAGAAAGTATGCAAAGTTTAAAGAAAGTCGTTAGAGCCGTTTGAAAAAAAAAATTCAGTACTGTTGCACTTTTGTTTGTAGTACCTAAACGGAATACTAAGTTTGAGAGTGGTGACAGTGGAGAGAGAATGGAGCCAGGAGTAAGAGAAAGGAAATCCGTGTTTTCAAGTATTCAATTTTACTTTCCCTGTTAGAGCAAGTATTGCTGCGATCGTGCCACATTTTCGAAATTGAGTTTTCATTGGAAATACACGTATTGAGTTCGAGAAAGCGGATTTAAAAAAATGATCTGTATGTGTGTGAGTCTCAGACACGAAGATTTCGAGCAAAATACGACAACGGAAATACGAATGGTTTACTGTAATTTTTTTATTTTCACTTTTTTGTTTTTATCTCAAAAATGGCTCCAACGATTTCATTTAAACTTGATACATCAACTATACCATATATCAGCTATTACAACTTTTATTTAAAACATTTCTCCGGAATAATTCATTTAAGGGGACTTTTGTTGATTGGGACGGGGTTATATGATTCCCTCTAAAGTGCTACATTAATTTATTGCACAATTCTATGATCTAAATAATATTAATTAGAATTAAATATATTTGCTGTGTGTCCATGCCTTTGCTGTGTGCCCACGCTTTTCACATATCTGGCATGTTGGTGGAATCCAGCGGTTTGAAGTATTGCCACTCTTAAATTTATTATTGCTACTACCATAATTATTATTACCTTTATTATTATTACTGTTGTTATTATTATTATTATTGTGAATTTGTTTTTTCATATAAGGCCTACTTTGCCTGAAAGGACGATAGTTTGGCTGAAATTGAGGCTTTTAGGCAAAATTAGTGCGCGTTTTATTTCGATTTTTATTACTACATTCGCGATTCCAGTGGTCGCCTTGACAGAACTTACACGGCGACGGTGGTTCTGAAACTACGTTTCTTTTTCGCCGCGATGTGGTTACTTGTAATTTTTGCTTGCATTCATTGTGCCAGTGCATACCAGCACAATGTTTACAAGGCGATAGGGGTTTTTGTGTGGATTCTATAGGCGTATCTGACTTTTTTATCGCAAATATTGAACCTTGCGGTTCTACGTTTTGAATATCTCTAAGGGCTGTGGCATAAGCTTGTGCCTCATCCAGGGTTTTAGGAAGTTTTATCTGTACCTGAGCCTTAATTGAACTAGGTAAAGATTTGATGAAGGCGTCTGTAGTTAATTTATCTACTAGGTTTTGTAAAGTGAGAAGTGGATTCTCTTGTGCTTTGAAAAGCAACGAGGTAGAAATATGTTTAATGCGATCTGAGAACGCTTCAAGAGTTTCATTTGGATTCTGATGCAGGCTGGTTATTTGTTGCAAAAGAACAATGGGCTTTTCTTTTCTTTTTAAATCTGTTACTTAGATTTTCTGTTGCCTTCGGATAGGTGAGAGAGACATTATTATTCGCGCATTGATTCTTAAAGGTATCAAAATAAATCTTGCGGGGATCTGTTAGTTTTGAAATCAAAATTTCTAATTTGTCCGCATCAGACCAACCCGACAGGACACTATAATTATTGAGTTGGTCGATGAAGCTGGAAAAGTCGGTTTACTATATTTTTTTTCACTCACTTTATTATTGTTTTTATCTCCAAAGCGGCTCCAACGATTTTATTTAAACTTGATACATCAACTATATATAAATGAGCTATTACAACTTTTATTTAAAACATTTCTCCAGAATAATTCATTTAAGGGGACTTTTGTTGATTGGGGCGGGGTTATTAAGATTACCTCTAAAGTGCTATATTAAATTTATTGAACAATTCAATGATCTAAATAATATTAATTAGAATTAAATATGTTGTTGAAATTCCGATTTTGAAGAAAATCTGATGACCGAAATTGCGTTTTACTGAAAGTAGTTTTCAGTTTTTTCTGCTATTTTCTATAAAGCGGCTCCAAATATTTTCTTTTAAACTAAGTATCTGAACTACACATATAAAGAGATAGAACTTTTATTTCCAACATTTCTCCGTGTGCAGTCATTTATGGGGGTTTTTGTGTAAAGGACGGAGGTTATGTTTTCCACTAAAGTGCTATCATAGTTGATTATACAATTCTACCATCCAAATAAAATTAATTATAAATAAACAGATGTCCATAATTCCGAGTTTCGAGAAAATTAGTAAACCGGAAGTGCGTTTTTATTGAATAGTTTTTCTGCGTTTTTCACCATTAAAACACAACACCAATGGATTTCATTAAATTTGGTGTATACTAACTATGAATATAGAGTTGTTTGGAAACTTTATCGAGAATTCATTTAAAGAAGTTTTGGTGGTTAGGAGGGGGAGGTTATATGTATGGTTTCCTCAAAAAAGTCATTTTATTAAGTTTAGATTCTCCCATTGATAATAAAACTGACGATAAACATTTAATAAAATCTTTATTTAATATAAGTTTGAAAGAAATTAGGCAATTACTGTTTTGTAAACTACAGTAAAAGAAAGTTGTATGAGTGTTTCACACCATATTCCGACAGCACTTGGCAATTTTGGTTTAGTCTGTCGCTAAATTACCCTAGAAATTAAATAAAAAAATTATTATTAGTATTGTAGTTGATAATTGATACTCTAATTTAAATGGAAACTTTAAATTATATTAATCAGTATGGTTATTTTTTTATACGCAATACTTGAAAACTACCCAGATTAATATTTCTGTTTTTCTGTTTCAGGTAAGCCATAATCCCGAATCGGACAGTAAGTTGTATTTTTTCCTTATTTTAAGAATTTTTCTCATTTTCAATTCGCTTTAGATGTTGATAAAAATTTCTTGTACTTGAAATAAAATGCATCCACAGAAAAGAGGATATTTTGGTATTAGTTGGGAAGAATTATTTTTCTATTTATTTTATATGATAGCTCACCAGATAATCTAAGGTTATTATCTATGTATATTGTCAGATTATAGGCAACTTTCCGTCATCAACACGTTAAATGTTAACAATACTCGTTAATCTTTTTTCTTTTTTCCTTTTGTCTACTTTCCCACAAAATCATCTAAAAAATTCTTTTCATTGCAGAGATTCAAGGCATTTTGCCAATGTATGAGATTTTTATATTTTTAAGGGGAGTGGCTACAGTAATATTAACACTTTTGACTAATTTTCTGGGTCTGTTTAGTGATCTAATTGATTAGATCTAGATTTGATCTAAAAGATCTAATTGGCTACACAGCTACATTAATTTATACAGACGGATCTAAAATTAATGGAAAAAGTGGATGTAGTGTATACGATCCACAAAGTGAAACTGAATTAATGTATTAATTACCAGATATAATTAATATTTATATTTGCGAGATGATTGCGATATTAATGACACTGAAATATGTAAAATCTATATCTGCTATGGATGCGATTACATTAACAGACAGCCAAAGTTGCGACAGTCTCTTTAGAAAATATGAAAATATGTATGCAGACAAATCACATTTTGCTGGAAATAATTGATATGTTTAATATTATGAAAGAAGAGGGGAGCACCATCAAATTGATGTGGATAAGAGCTCATGTTGGGATCAAAGGGAATGAAAGATCAGATTGTTTAGCCAAGAGAGCCGTAGAAGAAGGCGAAATGTTATATGTGAAAGTCACTTTTACAGATTTGTATCCCGAGATCAAGTACTCCTTACTTAACGAATGGCAAAATGAGTATATCTCGGAGAGAAAAGCGTTATTTTACAAATCAATTAACCCTAAAGTTGGAAAGAAGCCCTGGTATGGAAAATCGGCAGTTCAAAAGAATAAAGCTCTCATCATAATAAACCATGGCTTGTGTTAGGAGTATTTAAATAAAATTAATATAGAGAGCTTCCCGAATTGTAGCCAATGTCAAATGACTGAAAGCTTAGAACATATTCTCATGATTTGTCCTAGATACGAAGAGGAGAGAAACAAGATGTAAGCTATCCAAACAGTTATCCAACCCTTTTTATTATAAAAGTATATTAAGCAGTGGGTTGTCGGCAGTCTAAAATGCTCATTGGGGGCCCGGACGGAGCTTTGAGTAGCGGGGTCCGATGTCTTTCACGGACCTGCCTCAGACATCTGGTTGGATTCCTCACTGGGCATTGTGGTTGGTCGATGTCATATAGAGGACACATCTCTATATAATGGGACTCGTGCCTGACCCCTTTTGTTGAGTTTGTGAGACTGAGGAGGAAACACCCATGCATCTGATGACGAATTGTTTGGGTTGTGAGGAGATTAGGTTTAGGACCTTCGGCCGGAATAGGATATCGTTAGAGGATCTT
>JAAEAF010012822.1:0-12243 GCA_011037195.1 Triatoma infestans
TCATCTTACTACGTTTGGACCCGCAAATAAGTACCCTATCTATCTATCTATTTGGCACTACAAACCTAATGGGTCCTGGGCTCCTCAATGAGCCTAATCCATGAATCGCGATTATTGCAGCCGTTCTCCAATTGCGAACTCCCAATAGGTTCCTCGCGTCGTTGGTCACATCGTCCAGCCATCTCAGCTGAGGTTTGCCGACTCGCCGAGACGTTCCGATTTCTTCTTCGAGTAATCTCCTTGGTATGTCTCCATCCTCGCCACATGCCCTGCCCAGCTCAATCGGTTCAATTTTATTACCGAACCACGTCTACCTCACCATACAATTCGTACAGTTCTTTATTTTTCCTTCTCCTGAACACACCTCCTTCCCTCAAGGGCCTGTGTCAGGAGAAGGACATTAAAATCAAGAGTTAATAAATAACATAAAAAAATTTGACAAGTAACGTATGTTACAAATTAAAAATAATATAGAAAAAAGAAAAAAAATTGTTTTAAACAACTGACGCTGCAAAAGAAAATGGACACTCTTGATACCAAAATTACAATAATATATAAAAGTACTTCATAACCAAGATTCAAATAATTATTACCCCTGAGGAAAACACGCACAAGTGTTGAAACGTTGGGTACATATAAATAAATGTAAAAAGAATGTAATAAATATAATAAAGGTTCATAAAAATCAACAATACAGCCTATACAAAACTTGAAAATTCAAAAACTAAAAATGGAATTAAACATTCCATTCATTAA
The DNA here is from genome assembly GCA_011037195.1 of Triatoma infestans. Taxonomy (NCBI): domain Eukaryota; kingdom Metazoa; phylum Arthropoda; class Insecta; order Hemiptera; family Reduviidae; genus Triatoma; species Triatoma infestans. The sequence goes on from JAAEAF010012822.1 coordinate 757, forward strand.
TGTGTTATTTACGGTTGACTGATTTTAATCAAAACTTATTGTCGGATTCCACCCTTCAACCGGTAGTACTTAGGTATTTATTTTGAATAAATACGTGCTTAGTACGTAAATACGTACTTAAGTTTGCATTTCTGCGATTTTTACGTTTTTGAGTTATGTTGACCACACATACATACATACATACATACATACATACACTCACACACACCAATTTCTATAAACCTCTTTTGGTGAAAATTCGCTAGTGAAATTCGGTAAGATCATAATGTTTCCTCTTACAAGAGTCAGAAAAAGTAACACAATTTTACCCCTTTCCTTTGCATAGACCTTCTGCCTTGCAACTACCATCTTTTTCCTACTGTGGCTTACATTTTATAAGATACACGTTTCAAAATAAGTAAAACGTTTTTTTTCGCCTCTAAAGAGAATTATGGTACCGAAAATGTATCAAACAGACTGCTCCAAAAATAACTGAGATGTTGAAAAACCATGAGCTATATTTTGAAAAATAAAATATTTTCGGTAATTTTGAATAATCATATTTGATTAAAAAGAATAATCAAAATTCACAAAATGTCATGATGGATGAAATTGTATGGTACGTCAAATATAGCCGTAGTTTTTTTTTTTTTTTTTTTAAAAAAAAGAAAATTGAAAAAGGACGCTCCTCCACCCACGGTCTATCTGGTCTCTAAGGGTAGGGTGATAATTCTAGAGATCACTTTTCGGAATTATTGTCATTCTTCATTGTGCTTTCAATCGTGATTACTCAAGTTGTGATTTGAATCGCCTGAGATCCATATTCAAATGGCCAAAGTGAATTGGGGTAGAAGTAAACACATTACATTGTAATCATTCGAGCATTCTACTGGATATGACCTATTTCATCTGAACTTGATCCTAGTTCAAGCAAGCGTGATTCATTCTCTTCAATGATGCTGGATATCAAAGTTGACAAATCATGCATTGCTGTTTGAGAAAAATAATAAACTTAAGTTTAAAAATCCATGACTGAAATTGTATAAAATTAATGTAACTTTTTCATTCTAATTAATCTCTATTTTATGAGTTAAAATAAAATAATAATAATCAAACTTGTGAAATTAATATATTTTATCCTTACAATCTTAGCATTTATTCAATTCCAAAATAATAATGTTTACTATTCATACTTGAAGGAAGCTACAGGTGCAATTCGTTATTTTCCACATAAAATTATTTATTATTAAGGGGCGGGTGTTGGTGTATTGGTTATGAGCATAGACTTGAGTCACAGGTGGGAGGACCCAGTTCGAAGTCCAGCGTATAACTAAATTTTATATTTTGTTTTAAAAAATGTTTATAGTAAATAGGTGCTTTCGCCCGCCCCCGTCCCCCAACGACACCTATTTGGTTAGTTTGACGTTTGTAAGCCCGCCTGAAAAAATAGGCATTACTTTACTTTACTTTACTTTATTTATTATTAATTGTCTGTGGGGGGGATCAAATCCTACACTATCCAAAGCCCCACTGGGTCCATATAGCTACCCGAAAGGAAAACAACAACAAATCGGGTCTTGAACAAAACACTAGACCCGGGTAGGTCTTACCCACGTAAGATTCATCGCATTATGATTAAATAGCTTTTCCATAGACATGCTGTTTTGACCAAAGGTCCTGCACATTAGTTCTTCTCAACCCAAACATTGTGTCTTGAGATATATGGGTGTTCTTTTCCTCTCTCTCTCACAAACACGAAAAAAGGGACTCTGGTATAAGCCTTATTACGTAGAATGTCTCCTTAAATCACAATGCCTAATAAGGGATTTAATGCCTGAGAGAGATCCATGAAAGACACAGAAACATCTCATTTATAGCCATGTCCAGACCGCAATGAGCATCTTAGACTGCCGACAACCCACTGAGCTTATCCATAAAGATGAATAGCGTGAAACTAATGATTGGAATCATGACAGACTTCAAACTGAGAACACATTAACAGTAATGGGTCCGGGACCACTAAAAGAGAGAGATGCACCTCTAATCTGTCAAACCTATCCACTTCTTCATTTTTTATTTCCAAAATTTCCGATATGACTTGGTACCCAGACTAGAAGTACTTCCCATCCTTGAAGGAAGAAAGGTCTCCCAGTTTTCTTGAAAATTCTAGTAACATCTTGGAAGTGAAGACCCATGACATCAGTACTTGCAACGCAGCTTGATTGGCCGAGCAGACAAACACCTTTTACGTTAGTGTTATGTACTCGCTCATCCAAAATACAACAAATAAACAGCCTGGTAAAAAACAGTGGTCCATTCACCAAGAGATGTTACCAAGTAATCTCCTGTCTCAATCCGCAGCTCCAGACCTGCCATCCATTCTGGGACCATCCCGTAATACCGGAGGTAATTATCAGGTATCACACCATACTGAGCCAATCTTAACCAATCTTCTTTAGAAAATAAGCTGATACTGTAAGAATGAACGAAAACAAGTCTTTAACATTCTATCAGATGGAAAACCTGTAATAGGGATGTTTAAAAGCATCATTGATGATAGAATGATCGCTTTTCCTGCCCAAAACCTGCCTGTTTAATTCGATAACAGGCTTTCATTGCCAGGTTTTTCAAGTTCACAAAGAGCAGTGGGATTCCCAAAAAGTCTCCATAGCAGCAATAGGCGTAGTTCGCATCACACCGGCCATTGCCAGACAAGGTTAGCATTGAATATCCTGAAGCAGCAATTGAACGGTACTTATATCTTCATCCATATCAAGTTAAAAATCGTTGAAAAGAAAAACCTTAAAAATGTTGTATAAGTGATTTTTTGCAAAGAATCTATCTTCATTTCATTTCTATTTTTACAAAATGCTGATAATTTCTTGATAAAAGTATATTTTCTTTTATGTTGGTCTTTTAGTGTGAAAAATATGCACTTAATAGACAATGATGTTTTAATTATAATAAAATTAAAGGATACGTGATTTTTGTTTGTTTGATTAACTTTAGAATTCTATGAGAAATTCCTTAGGTGTATTAACCTTTCATACAATTGTAAGCAAAAGCAAAATTTTATGGGATTACGTTATTCTTTCATTAAACCTGCAATTACAAAATCGAATTTAATTAGATAATTATAGTTTAGACTTTTAAATAATAATTATTAATGTTGTTTTGACGCCAGTATCAGAGTATATAATAAATGAACATAGTCATTGCCCTTAAGATTTATTTTCTATTATTAACGTCTCAGTTTTCCTATGTATATTTTCCAAATGGTGCTAACCGTTCTTTTAAATCTATTTTATCTTAATTCAATAATTTAATCTCGGCATTCAAAAAACAAGGATAGGATTATTTTCCGTTTATTAAAATAGTTTTTTTTTTTTTTTGTTTCAAATCTTTTCATTTCTAAAAAGTGTGGAATGTTTTACGATTTTGCATAAGTACATGCTTAATACGAGGGTAGTTTGAAAAGTTCTCGGAATGTACTAGAAAGAAGCAGTGTCTTACCCGGTGCGCCATTTTTCGTCTGACTTTTATTTCAACATAGTATACAAGCTAGACTAATGCATTTGGTTCCAGCGAATGACTTCCAATGACCTTTATCTCAGAAATGAGATTCATCCCGGCCGCAAGTACTCTCAAATTCGCTGTCAGTACTTCCGTTGTAGGAAATCTCCGTCCACCGAGGAAAATTTTCAGCTTGGGGAAGCCATGAAAGTCTGATGGTGCCAAATCAGGTGAATAAGGTGAATGTGGCAACAATTCACTCGTATACTAAAATTCAAACGTTGCCAAAAATATTTGCAAGAATGACACGCAAAATTATGAAGCGTTTCAAGAACTGTATCTTGCTCCAAGGATTTTCTTTCTTTAATTTCCGTTGGGTAAACTTGCGTTGCGCTTCTATTAACAAGGTCATAAGCATTTATTCAGACAGGCGGGCTGTACTGAAAGTTCGGCAAGCTTTCAGGATCACCTCTTCCCTTGTCAAAGAATGTAGAGAGGCTTGACAGGACTTTCCAGGCATAAAGTTCAGCTGTAGTGTCCGGGCATGTAACGATTGAGGGAAATGAGATAGCCGAACATCCCATTCTGTTATCCAGAGCCTGTCCTATATCTAGCGGTATGTCCGTGCCTCTACCGGAGATTGGCTCCGAAGAGAGCATGGGACGTGCTGGAAAGCAAGCCCAGGAGCAAGGCACAATAAAAGGTTGATGTCTAAACTGTGTATAATCAGAACCAAAGAGACCAGAAGGAATTTGAGCATGAACCAGATTTCTCTGGTCACAGGGTTATTTACGGGTCACGGCAGGTTCCGGAAACATCTGCACAAGGTAGGGGGTGATTAGATTGGAAACCTTGTGCAGACAGTGCTAGGAGGAGACTGCCTACCAAGAAGAGGAGGGTCCACTTACTAGACTATCGATGATGGCGCAATAGCTGCAGTAACAACTGGGATATTGCCTACCCGAGTTGTTAATCTAAATCTAAAAACTATTCTTCGTACACGTTGATCAACGCAAACAAATACTTAAGTTTCATTTAAAACATTTTTCCAGAAAAATCTATTTATATAGTATTTGGGGGGGAGGGGATCAGCAACGTTAAGATTTTTTCTAAAGACCACGTCTGTATTTTGTACAGGTTCCACCACCTATATTATATTAATAATTTTAATAATATTTAAATAATAGTAATGCTTTTAAAGTTTTAAAATTATCACTTTAATTTGATATACAGTTTTTCCGAAAAATTGATTTTAGGAAGTCTGGTCGGGGGTTGAAGCAGTGAGCGCTTCCATTTAATCTAGTCACAAACAGATAAACAATCCTTACCGTCTTCAATTATATATAATGAAAGCCCGGGCTAAAGTTTAGTAAACAAGGCAAGTTTAAAGAAAATGTATCAATTATAACTGTAATAGAAGAACTAAGAGAATGACGGGTGAATATTTCACACATTTATTTTGTCTTATATCATAATTGATCTGGGATTGTCAGCAGTTATTTCTTTGGGACGGGCGAAATCCTCCTTTTCGTACATTCACTACAAAATGACTAGTGTACTTCAATACACCAATATGTGATACTAGTGTTCAATATAAATTAGATAGAATGTCAAATGAATTAGGAGTTAATGTACAAATCAACGTTCCTGATATGTACACTAGTATCTCATTACAAGTTAATCAACCCTTTTTGTCTTATACAATCAATTCCTTCTACGACAAATATCACCTCTGATTGATTTGTCAGTCTACAAATAAACTGATGGCCTATTTAATTATAGATATATCCCAAAATAATAATAATTTCCTTTTTACGCAGTGATAGATTGAAACATTACTAGCTGATTAAGAAGAAATTTATATTAATTTATTGAACATAATGAAATTGTTATGTTCTTTTTCGCTGTCTACCTTATCCATACGTTTGATTTAGTGTGTATTGTGTATATTATTTTATAATGTTTAAACTTGTCTATTGACATGACATTAGAGGTCACTTCATATCATATAACATTCTCTGATTATTACTTATTATAATAATTTACACCTTGATGGGCTTGGCAAATTTCTGTTATTACTGTAATGGAATCGTTTGGATGTGTGATTCCTGGAGTAGCAGATGTCTTGAAGAGGGCGGAAGTTAGTTTGAGAGATTTTGGAAGTTAGTGCTCGAATTATTAAACGGTTTTTATATAAAAATAAACTGTATTTTAACAATAATTTTAAAGTAATAAATGGTAACTAATAACTATAAAATACTTAGTAATAAATAGAAGATAAATAAATGATAAATAGGAATGATTAAAATACCGCACACTAATATGCACAAAACTAAGAGAAAGATAAGTTTGAATATAATGTGCGTATATAGTAAGTATGACCCGCTTGGTATAAAGACGTGCTCGTTTGCGCCATAGATGATATAAGATCCTTTCGTCGTATATATAGAGTTTACATCATTTATTGTATGTTCACACTCACACAAGACATCTGCTCCTAGTGTGCGACCTTCGTAGTTTGCTGACCTTATTCAGGTCAGTCAATTCAGTGGCCAACCTTATCGCGGTGCTTGCTTATTGATGTAAGTATTGATGAAAAGGCTTTGTTGTTTGTTTAGTTGGCCGCGGCTGTCGGCGGCCAACTAGGTTGCTGTTTTATTACTGCCACCCTTTGTTAAGATAGCAGCTGGCTGGAACCACTAGTTGTAAATTATTTCTTTGGTGTACTTTGCCGATGTCAATGACTTTGTCATGTCATTACATTACATTTTCATTTGAGAGCAATTAATTAAGCAAGCTTTTAAACATACTATAAAATTTGTTTATAAAATATCTCTTCAAATTTTATTTGTTATAATACTAAACATAAGGATGTTGGGGAAGTACCTACCCAGGCAGTAGACGTATCATTAGATTATAGTCCATTAGACAGTTGTTTAGTTCAGCTATATTGAAGTAGCCAATTAATATTTGAAATTGGCCCCCATTTCCCCCCTCCCAGAAAAAAAAACAATTTTTCGGAAGATAAAAGTGAGTCGTTTAAGGTCATGCTAAGTTTGGGGTAAAATAAGGACAAGCTTCTTTCCAAAATTGATAAGACGTGGGGATTCAAGAGGGGTTATAAGATCAGTATGAGCATTATACTCATAGGGCTGATGAAGGTAAACAATGCACTATTTCTGTAACTGCCTGATGGCTCAGGCAAAATGAAACTAGTCTGCCTGGAGAAGGAGCTTTAATTGCAGGGGCTAAATAAAGGAAGATTTGTGACTTTTAGTGGGTATAGCCATTGTCCATCTACGCTGAAATCATTGGTTTCATTGAATGCTGCTGTATGTTGAAAGAATGGCAGAGAGTAGTTAAAGAGGTGAGGATATTTTCTGATAATCAAGCTACTTTAAGGGCTTTGAATAAGCCTGGAGCTCTAAGTTAGGGGGTCTGCTCAGAGGAACAGAGTGGAGCTCTTCTGGGTATCAGGTCATGTGGGTAATAGAGGCAATGAGAGGGTGGACGCCTTGGCTAAACTGGGACCCTAATTACCGTTAAATGGTCTTGAGTCAGCAATTCCTGTAATCAAGCAATTTTTCATCAAGGAAGTAAAGAATGGAGGAACACTGGACAGACGCGGAAGATTATCTAACTGATTAAAAAAAAAGTTCAAGACAGAGGTACTTGGAGTATTTTTTTCCCCTGTATAGGATACAACTAAGGGTCGTAGTGGGTGAATTGACTTGATATTCTTACACACAATAGGCAGGATATCCAAGTCCTTTGTGTCAAAATTCTGACGAAGGAGTCAGGGAAAGGGCGTCCCCGTTTCGCAAGTTCCGCATATATGGAAGGGCCACACTTTCAAAGGAATGTCCGGCAGAATGGTAGATTGCTGGAGGAAGCTTCATAGGAGCGTTTCTTTTTTGTGTGGGTTGGAGATAAGAGCCATATTGGCACAACCTGTTTCTTAATAATAACATCACAAATTCCGCAGAACTCTCTGAAAACAATTTTTTCAGAAAAATGTTATAGATAAAAGTGATAACATTATAAGATCATTTAGCGTAAGAAGTTTAAAGAAAGTTGCTGAAAATTCTAAAAAATTCAAAAACTTATTTTGTCAAGTTGCACTTCCACTTGACCAATTTTGAATTCCAATATAGAATTTTAGAAATGCTTCCAATGTCCCATAATATTAAATAGATGATAAAACCATATATTGCACCAACGCGGTAGTTTATAAAAAAGATTAACATTTCCAAAAATCAGTTCTCTTGGATGAATGTTTAAAAATGATAATGATACGGATTTAGAATATAGGACAATATCAGGAAAGTTTCATGCAAATTTTAGAGCCATTTTTGAGAAGAAAAAAATTCCATAAATTCGCACTTTTGGTTGCAGGAACTTGACCGAAACCTTTTGTTACATGCAGCGTTGATGTCTAAACGGAATTTCTAAGGGAGAATAATGTGGTTGTTGAAGGAGAGAAATGGTCTGGTTGATTGAATTAACAAAATATGGTTAACAGTATAATCTGATAAGTGACTTTGACTACCTACCTGGACTTTACACTTGAAATGATAGAGTAAGGTAGAATGATAAAGGGTATGACACGTAGTGACTGACGAGTGACCTCAGTTGTATGAACTGTTCTCGTTCTGTCTCCCGTCGCTGTATTTATGTGGTTTCCTCCCACTCCAGTCTGAGAGAGTGGTCCTGTCATTTTGTCTTTCTCTCTGCTATTACAGGGAGCCATTGTACTCTGGAGGGATGGGTCTGTGTCGGGATTGGCACCCCGTCACATGAGTGAATGAATTGGTCGTATGAATGTGAAATTTTATTGTAAATGGATATGATTTTAATTTATGCTAGGCTATTACTGTGGTGGAGGAATATCGAGTACTCCACCACAACTTTTTAACTGGGTGTATGGTTGAATATGTGTGTGATTGTATTTATAGCATGATCGTATTTATAGGCATGAATGTATTTATTAGAATGAATGTTTTTAAGTATGAATCTGTTTTTTGAAATGTGTATGGTATGAATTATCAGTATGAATATATGTAAATAGTTGTTTTTTTTATCTCAGGATTAAGCATTAAATGAACTTTGGTACTCTACCTCCGTTTTTTTAAGAGTGTAGTAATTTATGAAAGACTTAATTTAATATAATGTAATGTTATGCTCAATTAGTATAGTGTCGTTGAGGATAATTATCAGGTGCGAAAGACTTTAGGTGTTGAGCACCTTAAAAATAATAATTATAATAATAAAAAAAAACGGAATATCAACGTTAGCTTCCTGTGTGTTTTCGTTTTATTTCGTGATATTTTGTGTTCACTCGTACATGAATTCCGACCATTTGTTAAAAACATTATTTTCGTACTCAGACACCTCAAAAAAATCTATTTACCGTGAAAATACATATATATTGGTATATATTTACGAATGATTTCAATACGTCGTCCTATTGGGCTGTCGTAATAAACACTTCATTATTTAATAAATTATGAACATTGAAAGTGGGAAAGCAAATTGTAAAATCTGACCTTGTCTTTTATTTTATTTTATTACGAAATACTAGAGAGATAAAATATCACCTGTACAGATAGCAACTACCTTGTAATGTTTCTTTAGCACGTGCCCTATTGTAGCTCGATTGTAAACGGTTTTTTTTATTTTTTTATTTATAGACCATTTGTTTTGTTTTTTGTTTTTAACTTATTTTTTTTCTTTTTTTTATGGTCTAAATTTGGTCGATATCCGGGACACTACAGTTTTGTCTCTAATTAAGCTTGTAAATTAGTTTAGATGTTATTTTTAAAGTAGGAAATACACTTATTATGTGACATTTAACTGATCAATCATCCCTGCTGACATGGACTGATGCATCATTCTAATTTCAGAATTTAGGACTTTCGAAAGAAGTATAGGCCACTTATGGGGACTACTTCCTCCCCGATCTGCTCTCATTCCATCACATTCCATAAATGCCACTTTGAAGTTAGAGACTTTTTTTACTTTCTCTTGCTATTATTTAGAGGAAGTATTGTAATCGTGTCAAATTTTTGATATCGAATTTTCACCGGAAATATCCGTTTTGAGGTCCCATGAGTCAAAAAACAATGTTTTTTTTTATCAATTGGTCTGTGTGTGAGAGTATATCTCAAAAATGAAAATCGCAGAATGTTCAAACTTATTATTTTGATAAAGTCCTACCAGGAGTTCTGAGAATAAGCTTTTCGTAAAAATCGTTCAACCGGAAGTGCCACTTTACTGAAGATTTTTTTTTTTTATCAGTTTTTTGTGATTATCTCAAAAACGGCTTCAACAATTTTCTTTAAACATTAGATATCAAATACTCATACAAATACAGCTCCAACTTTATTAGCAACATTTTTCCTGGCGAAATCATTTAAGGGTTTTTTTGGGGGAAGTGGTGGGGTTATGTTTTCCTTTAAAGGGCTATCATAGTTGTTTACATAATTCTACCATCTAAATAACATTAATTAGAAATAAATATCTTGCCAAAAGTTTCGAGTTTCAAGAAAATTAGTAAACCGGAAGTGCGTTTTTTGTTTTTCTCCATAAAAACACGAATGAATTTCATTAAATTTGGTGTACTACCTATAAAATTTGTTAGTTACAATTTTATAAACTGCAGTAAGAGAAAGTTGTATGAGTGTTTCACAGCAGATTTTTTTTCTTCAACACACGCAAAGTAGCTGTCCTATAACTAACAATCCTGCACTTCTTGCAAATTTGAAACAATATTTCCTTTAATAAGCAGTAAAATAAAGTGAAAACATTCAACGGTAAATTAAATATAAAAGAATTATTAAAAAAATATTTGTATAAAAAAAAAAAATTCACATAAAACAGGAACTAAAGTTCTCCTTTTTATTTTTCTTTTTTTTTATCGGAAAATATAGTCTGGAGACTTTTTAACATTCGATTTTTCCCAAGGAATTACATGTTAGCTTCAGCACCTCTTGTTGTCGTGGAAGATCAAGAATTTAACTTTGTTATATCTGGATATTATGGGAATGAGTCTATACTACAGTATTATCTGTCCCAAAGGTATCATTTCGTTTTATTTCATGATGTTAACATGGCCTGGACATACTATCATTATTATTGATTGCTTACTCTAAGAATATCTCAATCTTCTTGAGTATTTTGTTAGTGTATATATATTTATATACCACACACGTATATAGATATATCTTCAACAAAATCATTCAAGCAAAATTTTATACAAATTATTAAAAATATTTAATTGTTAAATTACTTTCTATAATAATTAGAAGTATAAGTAGAGGGAACATGTCAAATTTTCAAAATTAAGTTTGTAGGCCCCCCCAAAAAAAATTATGATACGAACTACTTTTAATATACTCCTATATACATTTAGTTGACTTAAATATTAAATTTAGGTATGAGAATGATGTAAATATACTGTTGGTTTTTATGATCCAGATGGCTACCGTGACCCTTCCAAATAATGTCTGTGCCCTGGTCTATCATTGGGTTCCACGCCATTTTGTGATCGACGGGAATAAGAGGGCTTACGTTCTGGCAAAGGAAAGTTCTGCATTAGCACAGATCTATACTTTACTACCGATAGGCGCTTATTGCAGTTTCGCAAAATTCCGGGAAAAACACATGGTGGAATTTGCTGCCGGTAAATTCTGGGCATGATCCCCTACCTCCTAATCTTTCGCAACAGATGGATGTAGCAAAAGAATTGGGGTTGTTTCTGCAACAATTGCTGCTTGAACACCTTCAAGTAATAATAGTGAAATGAACGGAGACCATCTTTTGATCTGCTCGGCTCTCGACGATGTTCGATGTAGGTCCGTCCATTGCAAAAGTTTTCTAATAGCTGTGACGTCATTTAACTGCGCTCCCAGATTTCACAAGTAAGTTGCTGACATCAGAGACATTTTCCGTGGTAGCCTGCTTCATTTTGTGGTCATCGACCGCGTTTCGGGCGTT
>JAAEAF010012823.1:0-21559 GCA_011037195.1 Triatoma infestans
TGGGCCTGGATTTTCATTCTAGTCCCAGTGGTAGGTATTCATTAGGGGTAGCTATATGGGCCGGAGGGGGCTTTGGATAGCGTAGGGTTTACTTCCCTCCCCTTTTGGGAATAATAATAAGTGCCAACCATATATTGTTTTGTTTTAAATGTTGTATAGTTATTTAAAAGAGTCTTGAGTTTGCCTGATTAGTGTATTGTTAAGTTCCTCGTGGGGTTGTAATTTTTATTTAACTTTCTAATGTTGTTTATTGGCCTGTAATAATCACATATCGTTGTTAAATATTTAATTTATATTTGTTATATTTTATTTAAATTATTAACTTACTTTTTTAAGCTGAGTACTGTATTAATTCAGTATTGTTATAACAAATACATTATTCCCTAAGAAAATGGCACGTGTAGTGCAGAAACATTGGGAATTGTAAGGAGGATTATAACAATAAAGATTGGCTAGTATAAGGTTCATTTACGTTTTATTAACCATTACAATCATTCTTCCATACCCATACTATATGGTGGAGGTGATAGATACCCTTCCCATACCATAAACGGAATATCAAGTTTCAACTTTCTGTGATTTTTCATTTTTGAGCTATGCCATCATTTTTCTAAAAACCACTTTTTTTTTTTTTTTTTACTCATGGGACCTCAAAACGGATATTTCCGGTGAAAATACGATATCGAAAATTAATTGCCTATAAGCTAAACTAATTGGTTTTATCACTTGAAGAGAAGAAATCGCTAATCTTCTGGCGTTTTAGATGCTTGGTAGGTTTATCTGGAATGATGCGAGAGGATAAGGCAGCCAGACTAATTAAGTATTAGAATGGGATTGCAGCGATTGATGGAATTTTGTATATCGGTTTTGACCGACTAGATTGACGAAACTAATTTCTTCAATAGATGGTTTGGTTGGGGAAAACATAGAAGGTAGCATTAAAGATAACGCGAAGGATTTTGGATTGAAGGGACGATTTGTAGTCTTTGGAGAATAAAAACATTTGTTCAATCTCATAGGCTTAATGATGGACATTTAGAAGTAAAATACAACAACATACCTCCTCGGTCTCGCTTAGGAAGCAAAATTAAAAGAAGAAATATTATTGGAATGGTACCGAAGATTTTACAAGTCTTAATGCTAGAGAACTCTGACAAAAAAAAATTATTTTTCAGTTGTTAAATGGAGATTTAAAAATACACACATAGAGAACAGCTGTAAATAATCTCAAATACTATTAGGATATGGTCATATAAAATGGTTATCTCAAGAGATTGCATGCTAATCAGTATGGGTCTTGACTTTGAAGTGATATTATCAAGCAATCATTGGGGATTATTTGCTATATACTTTGTAAACTACTGTTACCACAAAAGACGTAGCTTATAAGAAAAGTTTGATTTTATTTCATTATGGTCAGATAGCTAATATGGACTTCCTTTTCAAGTAATTTGAATCCAAAATAGTTGTGGCAAATTAATTTTGACATGATTTTTTTTTTTTTTTTAAATTGTTTTTCTTATCTTCATTTATGTAATTATTTAGTGTTGTTCCACATAATTTGTTACATAATATTAAGTGTGTTTGCGCAATTAATAATAATAATAAGAAATATTAACTTATATCATCAATATAAGTGAAAAGTAAACATGTAATAACATTATCTGGTATTTTATCCGTCGTAGCATGCATATTTATTTTCTTCTTGACCGGTTTCAGAGCAAATTCACCAAGTTCGTGTAGAGAGAGAGTTCGCTTCAACGTAATGTTTACATTGAAATTGCGAAAATTTGATATGATCGGCTTACTTACAAAGCAAACCCTACGCTATCCAAAGCCCCACTGGGCTCATATAGTTACCCCAAAGAAAACAACAACAAACCGGGTCTAGAACAAATATCCCAAAGTCGGGACTAATCCATCTAATCATAAATCGGACAATAACCTTAAAGGGAAAATAGCCTAAGCTTTTCCTCAGACGTCCTGTTCCGACCAAAGGCGCTGAACATAATTTCTTCACAACCCGAGCAATCTATCATAAGATGGATAAGTGTCTCACAGACTCTATAAAATGGATCCGGTATGAGCCCCCCATTACGTAGAGATGTCTCCTTAAAACCACAACGTCCAGTTAGGGATCCAACCAGATGTCTGAGAGAGTTCCGTGAAGGACACAGCAACGTCTCCACTAATAGCCCTGTCCGGACCCCCAATGAGCATCTTGGACTGCTGTGCCAGAAGATAAACCAATGAAGCGACCAATGAAAGGGAGAGTGGCGCCTAATTTGGCAAACCTATACACCTACTCATTCCTAAAAATTCCTATATGAACTGGTACCCAGATTAGAAGCTCTTGCAGCAAGTTTTTAGAACATTCTTGCACCAATCTGGAAGTGAAGACACATGAACTCAGCACATTCAGCTAACGTGGTTAACTTTCTGTAATATTTGTGGGGGACATGTTTTTGTTTTAATTCCTCATTATCATAAATATATTTTGTCCTGTGCCGCTTACAGATCAAGTCATTACAACCAGAATAATATTTCACTTTTATACTAGTTAAAGTCTCGATATTTTTACTGATAAGAAGGCAAACTGTACAGTAAAAACCTCGTTTACATTAGCAATGGCTATCTTTTACATAATTTAAACTTTACCTTTTATCCTATGACTATCTTTATGCATAGGTTCATATTTTTTTTACGTTACACCTAATTTACCGACTAATTACCGCTGTTTATGTAAATAAATAACCTGAAGTTTAAAAGTTTCATACCTATTTTATCCATAAATAAACGCAGCTATAAAATATTGTTGATAAAATATATGGAACCCATAAAATATAAAGATCCTCCCTCCTCTCCCACTTTCCAACCTCTAGGTTAAATTCAATTCTAATAAATCCAATTTTATAAAACCACTTCTGGCGGGGCCTAACCTCTTGTGACCTCAATTGACCCCAAGGAAGATATTCTCCGTATGAAATTCACTTCCACCATCAGTGTAAATAGGAACATTCCATTACCGTTATAGTTTTTTTTTTTTTTTATGCAGAATATAGTAAATAACATTTTGGTAAAAAAATTTGTTGATAATAATTTTGTGTTTGATTTTTTTTTTTATATATATATTTTATCTTTTAAGAGGTTTCACCGGAAATAGAAGTTTTCAACTTCTATGAGGAAGAAAGAAAATGGTTTTAGCGATTTTGGTGTCGAAAAAAAATTGGCATTAATTTACTTGATAATTTGTTTTTAACAGCCAGTAAGAGACATTCGTGTGGAGTGTTCCATGCCAAATTTTCTTCGAATTCTGGTGATCTCAAGACATTTATTTCCGGTAGAAAACTCAATTTCGAATATCTCGCACGATCGTAATACTTCCCTCTTACTAAGGGATCCAGTTTTGGATGCAGTCAAAAAGGCAAGGTCTCTACAAGGCTTTACGTATTCTTGTAACCTTATCTGAATAATAAAAATTCAGCATCCTATGTTTGTGGCCGCAAAACTCGAAAAATAGTCGATGGGATTGACTTGACATTTTTACACAACGTTGCATTTCTATATAAGAGTGTTTATATTACACTTTTTACTCCGAAGTTCCCACGGATACGGGAACTTCTCCGTACGTTTCGCGAGGCTGGCAGAAATAGACAGACTCAGACGCGTTGCGATGATTGTTCACTCTCTGAACCTTTTTTTCAACTACTTATAAGTACCTCTATTCCGAAGTTCCCACGGAAATGGGAAATTCCGAGCTAAAATCCGTTCAAACGGCGGCCATATTGCGTTAGCACTTGCTTCTTCAGGTATTGGCTGCTACGTTGATGGTGGAAGGAGGTAGGAACAGCGCATTCAGCTCTGAAACTGCCATGACATAAACATGCACTTCACAGAAAACCCAACATGTAACATTTCTAAAACATCAGGAATGGGAAAGGTTCTTCGGACGTGCAAAAATCATTGTATGGGATGAGTGTTCAATGGCTTATAAGAAGTCATTTGGGGAAGCATTAGACCATACATTGAAAGACTTGCTAAATAATCAGGTTCCATTTGGTGGAGCATTAGTGTTATTATCCGGTGACTTCAGCCAAACACTTCCAGTGATACCTCGCTCAACACCAACTGATGAATTGCATGCTTGCTTGAAATATTCAACTTTTGGGAGCACAGTAAAAAAAAAAAAATCATTTAACAACGAATACGAGAGTTTAACTTCAAACGCAATATTTTCAAGACAATTACTCGAACTCGGTAACGGCACTGCTCCTACAAATCCGGAAACGGGAAAAATCACCTTCCCATCTAATTTCTGCAACATTGTATATTCTAAAGAAGAATTAGTAGACTAGGTATTTTAAACCATCGAAACAAATTATCAAAATCACGCATGGTTAAGCCTAAAAATCAGACTGAGCTACAGCGAATCTTGGTCGAGTTGGCTAGTATACATATATAAGTTTACGAATCTGTCCTATTTAGCCTACTATGTTCACAGTAATTTAATATACACCTGTTTATAGGTAACATCTCTCTCTACCTCTCTTCTCAGAAATACTTTCTCACAAACTGTACAAGATCTCTATGTGATCATTCCAGTTTTAATTCCCCCAATTTCCTTGTTGATATAAAAAGTGTATAAAGCAACATTGATTAACATGCATAAGGATAAAATGGGGGAAAAAATACTTATAACCTGCATATTTCTTTGTACAACATTTTTTTTTTTTACAAATAATGAATGAGTCATTTAGATCTTTTGAATTGTTATTTAGTATTCAATGACACATTAACAATGACGTATTTAATCCACAGCTCTAATTATATAACTCGTATTCTTAAATTGTAATTCCATTATAATTATTTATAAACTGAATAATTCTATATATTTTTCCTTTATAATCTTCATTATTTTTCTTTATCTTATTATTGTAAGAGAAAGTAAAGCTATTACGTCACAGTTGGAGAAATAAAGTTTTTATCCAGTCTTTGTAGGAAAATAGTAATTAGCAAATGTTCTGTATGAATCTGTGTTTGTAATGTGAGTATTTAGGTACGATAGATGGATGGTTTGTACATGTGAATAGTGTAACTCAGAATTGAAAAAAATCGTAGGAAACTTCAGCTTGATGTATGTAATGGGATCCGAAATGGGGACATTTATAGGATCCGAAGAGAGGAGAAGCGTATTAAAGGAATCAAACCTTAGTTACTCTCCACCTAGGCCAGTCTAGGAAGGGATAGTTCGATTCATATAAACAGAGCGACAGCAGTACAGTTCATACCACCTGTTCGATTAGTTTACATCCAGTCAGCAACCTTTCTCCTACCTTCTTTTTCAGCCAGTCTGCCTCTCTTTATATTTCTCTCGCTAACCTAACTTCTATTTTACTGTAACGTCCTTGCAGTTTGTATTACTTTCTCTTACTCCTAGTAAGAGGAAGTATTGTAATCGTGCCAAATTTTCGATATCGAGTTTTCACCGGAAATATCCGTTTTGAAGTCCCCTGAGTTCCAAAAAAGTGGTTTTTAGCAAATGGTCTGTGTGCGTATATGTGAACAGCATAGCTCAAAACCAAAAAAAACCGTAGAAAGTTAAAATTTGATATTCCGTTTAGGTATCACCATGGGCATCTGACAGTGGGTCATCTGTCAAAATTCCTCAACCGGAAGTACCACTTTACTTGTTTTTTTTTTTTTTTTTTTTTTTTACTTTTTTGCGTTTTTCTCAAAAATAGCTTCGACGATTTTCTTCAAACTTGATATATCAACTACACCTACAATGAGCTACAACTTTTATTTGAAATGTTTCCCTGGGAAAATTCATTTAAGGGCACTTTTGAAGGAGGGGAGGGGTTATGTTTTTCTTTAAAGTGCTATCATAGTTGATTATATAATTCTACCATCCAAACAAAATTAATTAGAAATAAATAGCTGGCCAAAATTCCAAGTTTCATGAAAATTAGTAAACCGGAAGTGCGCTTTTACTGGATAGTTTTTTCAGTTTTCGACGGATTTCATTAAATTTGGTACACAAACTATAAAATTTGTCAATTATAATTTTGAGAACTGGAGTGAGAGAAAGTTGTGTGAGTGTTTCACTCCAGATTTTTTTTTCTATTCATTATTCATTGTTCAGCATATCATCTAGTTTATTTCTCTAAAATCCATTTTCTCTAATTCTCTTTCCTTCTCGCTTCCACTATATGTGGGTACCAGCAACGCCACTGACACGAAACTCTCTGTCAAAATCCATCAACCGGAAGTGACTTAATTGATTTTTTTTTTTTCTTCTTCTTTTATTTCGCGATTTTCTTTAAACTTCATTTATCATTTTTTTTTCAATTCTAGAAAATGGCTACAGGGATTTTCTTGGAACTTAGTAAAGTAAACTGCTCAGATATAATACGTTTCATGTTTCTTCTTCTTTTAATGTTCTCTCAGAAGGTTTTTTAGAAATTGGTCTGTGTGAGTGTGTATGTATGTGAAATTTGTAAATATTTATTTCAAAAAATAATGTTTGTAAATAAAATGTAAATATGTTCAAATTTGGCATATTGTTTAGGTTAGGTATCACCATGAAACCTGATAAATAAGTTATCTGTTAAAATTCTCTAGCCAACTTTACTACTTTATAGAATGAATTTTCCAGTTTCTTGCGATTTATGGTTCCAATGATTTTCTTATAAAAAAAAAAAAGTAATAACTTTTGGCGCAAAAGCTCCAGCTGATAAAGCACCAATTAGTACTTGCAGACAACCTGTTATGGTGATTCTGCAAGGCCGAGGAGAAAAGCCCGGTACACATCCTTTGTGAGTGTGCCGGCCTGATGAGGACAAGGTTTCTTCAACTGGGAACAAGCAATCCCGAATCCACAAACTTCCTGACAGAGCCACTTACATGTTTTTGTGAGGGATTGGAAGAAGGCGGAACTATTCCTCGAGGGCAAACCAACCAACTCTCGCCCACCTTAAAAGAAATGTTTGGAATAATCTATATTTTCCCTGCTCACACGCGACCTTTTCCTGAGTCCATTCCTGAGCACGTGAATGCAGAGCAAGCTCTGCCGGACTGACTCACGTTCCCGTGGCACCATTATGCAGGGAGTCCCTGCTAGAGTCTCCTACTTAAAGGCCTAGAACGGCCACTGGCCCGACCTTGGACAGGCAAGCCTGTCCATAGGCCTACGGTTTTGCAAATCCCTCCTGACAAGGCCGAGACATTGCCTTGCCATTCAGATGAAGCGGGTATTCCGTACCCAAAGAGCCACTTTCAGCTTTACTAAGCCTCATTAAGACGGCTAAGCTGAAGGAGGTGCTATAATCTTAGGGGATCTACAATAGGCCTTTTAATGCAGGTCGCCGGGGAATGAGGCTCTGCCCTCCTTGTCTGTCATTCTAATCTAATATCTAACAGCTTATAAAGTGCCAACCTAGGCTTGGATTGCGATGGGGACGTCTTATAAGCAAACTGTGGTTCCCATTGCCGTTTAGTTCTAGTCTTCGCTACCTAGGCGCTACTAACAGCAGCTGACCACTTTTTTTTTCATGATGCTGCTGGGTCAACAGCAAAACTTTACCCTCACAGGAAACGAAACCTGAAAATTCTTGCACTAAAGGTGAAGCATGCTAGCCAGACACTAGATCAACGCGTAAGGACCTTTCTTACGCACACTATTTACTAATCGGACTATGACGTTTTTGAATCAAATTTTTTTTATAGAAAATTCATTTAAAAAAGTCTTTTTTTAAGGGAGGTGTGGTGTTATAATTATTTAAAATGCCATTTCCAATTTATTATTCGATTCTTAGCTATATAAAGAGTGTCCCAAGGTATATGGATAACGATTTTTTCTCGGAAACTACGATAGCTAGAAAAAAACTAAAAAATATGTGTCCCCATAGTTTTTTTTGTTAGAAAACAAAATATCTTAAAAAAATGAAAAGTCGCAGGAAGCTCCTAAAGTTGGTGTTCCGTTTAGGTACTCCAATCGCATCAGACACGAAGATTTCTGGTAATATCCATCAACCGAAAGAACGACTTTACTGATTTTTTTTTTATAGCAATGTAATCATTCTTAGGTAGGTCATTCATCCCCCACCGATCTCTATATTTAAGTTTGAGCAAATGAATAAAATTTCAGTTATAAAAAAAATTCAATTTAATTTTTTTTTTTTTTTTTTATAATTGTATTAACTACCGTGAGAGAATCTTTGTTGCTGCTGTTATCGACATGAAACATCGAGAAAATTCAGAAAAATCACGTTTCCGGTAGTTGGATTTTTAGAGAAATCTTCGTAACCGATACGGTGGCATTACATAAACTTGCAGTCAACGCTTTATGACGATTCTGTAAGGCCGAGAGGAGGAAACCCCGGTACACATCCTTTGATCCCAAGATTTCTTCAACTGGGAACAAGCAATCCCGAATCACAGCTTCATGACACAGCCACTTTCAGCTTTACTAGGCCTGATTAAAAAGGGTGGAGCTGAAGGATATGCTATAATCTTATGGGTTTTTTTTTGTTTTTGAAAAATTTTGTTCACATACGTAATTGATGTGAAAAGGAGAGAGATTCAAGAAAATGAATTTAGAAATGATGAAGAAATGAACTGTATAAAGAATGTTGATCAGTGTATAATAAAACAGAAAACACAAACTGGAAGGTCTTTACAGTTAAATGTATAGGTAGCGATAGAATAAATAAAGAGACAGACTGGCTGAGTAATAAGAAGGTAGTAAGATAGGTTGCTGGCTGGATGTACTGTTGTAAAACTATCCTGACTGTTCTACTGTCGTTCTGTTTATATGAATTGAATTCTCCCTTTCTAGACTGGCCTGGGTGGGGAGTTTTGTTTGTGTTTTTTTTGAAGCGGGGGGCCAATGCACTGTGACCTTTCCGGTCTATTGTGCTATGCTCCCGAACAGTTTCCCAGCTGAAGATCCGTCCTACAAAACCTCCATCAGTCTGAGATCCCTAAGGGAATCCCAGTATACTGACAGGCTCTAGAGAGGGTATATCCCCCTCCTCCACCTGGTAGCTACCCAGGTTCTTCCGGGTGGGAAATTACTAACAATTGATTCATTTTGTCTACTTCTTCGCTTTTCGGATCTTATGTGAATCTTTAATGATTCGGAACTCATTACAAACTGCAATGACTTTACAGTTAGAAGTTAGGTAGTGAGAGAATAATAAAGAGACAGACTGGCTGAGTAAAAAAGAAGGTAGTAGACAGGTTGCTGACTGGACTGCGTTACAGTACTGTTTTAAAACTCTCCTGATTGTTCTGCTGCTGTTCTATTTATATGAATCGAACCTTCCTTTCTAGACTGGCCTAGGGGGTGGGTGGGGAGTTACTATCTTTTGATTCATTTTATGTCTGCTTCTTCGCTGTTAGGATCTTATGAATCTTTAATGATCCGGATCTCATTACAAACTGCAAGGACTTAACAGTTAGAAGTTAGGTAGCCAGAGAATAATAAAGAGACAGACTAGCTGAGTAATTAGTAGGTATTAGATGGGTTGCTGACTGGATGTACTGTTGTAAAACCCTCGTAAAACTGTCCTGATTGTTCTGCTGCTGTTCTATTTATATGAATCGAGCTCTTCCTTTCTAGACTGGCCTAGATGGTTAGTTACTATCTTTTGATTCATTTTATGTATGCTTCTTCGCTCTTCGAATCTTATGAATCTTTAATGATTCGGATCTCATTACAAACTGCAAGGACTTTACAGTTAAATATGTAGGTAGCAATAGAATAAATAAAGAGGCAGACTGGTTGAGTAATAAGAAGATAGTAGATAGGTTGCTGACTGGATGTACTGTTGTAAAACTCTCCTGACGGTTTTGCTGTCGTTCTATTTATATGAGCCGAATTCTTCCTTCCAAGACTGGCCTAGATGGGTAGTTACTATCTTTTGATTCATTTTATGTCTACTCTTCGCTCTTCGGAACTTATGTGAATCTTTAACCATTCGGAACGCATTACAAACTGCAATGACTTTACAATTAGAAGTTAGGGAACGAGAGAATAATAAAGAGACAGACTAGCTGAGTAATAAGTAGGTAGTAGATAGGTTACTGACAGGATTTACTACTGTTGTAAAACTGTCCTTGAACTGTTCTGCAGATGGCCTATTTATATGAACGGAACTCTTCCTTCCTAGTCTTGCCTAGGTGAGGAGTAACTAACATTTGATTCATACTACTTCTTCACACTTCGGATCCTATGAATCTTTAATGATTCGAATCCCATTACACATAGACACCACTGGCAAAAACTATTTTTTTTTCATATTCAAGGGACCTCAAAATATATTTTGCTGGTAACACTTGAATTTAGAAATTTTGACACAAAGGGATCAATATGTTGAGAATTTTACATGAATAGCGTACAAAATTACGTTAGTAGGACAGCTATATTTTTAAAACATCGTTATTTACAGACATCATTTATGGAACATTAATAACAGTATGACGTTTCCCCCATCCACCCCACTAAAATTGGTTTCATGTTATTTTTATCTTTAAAAACCTGTCTTATTGCAGTATATTATTTATTATATTTGAACATTAGTGAAACTAGTGAACATGTTTTAGAATAAAATTAGCTAATAACGATTTGTTACTGTGTGTATATGTGTGTGTGTGCGCTTGTGTGAGTGTCAACCTTGACGACATATTGCAATATGTAAAACTTACTTAATATTGATTTTTATACTTTCACTAATTCAGTTATTTTGAAATATTTGTACATATTAAAAACTTTTTTTCCTTTTTCGTACTTTTTACTAAGGAGGAGACTACTGCGACATGTGTCAAATTTTCGGAACTTGAGCTTTCACCGGAAAATACTTATTTTGAAGGTCCCTCTTGAGAATGAAAAAAAATGTTGTTAGCAAATGTACTTGACATGTGTATTTAGACAATATCCATCAATCTATTTTATTTACTTCCTGGTAAGAGGGGGGCGGGGCGGAGTATTGTAATCGTGTTAAATTTTTGATATCGGAGTTTTCACCGGAAATAAATGGTTTTGAAGTTCTCGAAGTCAAAAAAAAAAAAAGTGGTTTTTAGAAAATGTTCGGTGTATTTGACAAATAAAGTTATCTGTCAAAATTCTTCAACCGGAAGTACCACTTTATTGAATATATTTTTCACGTTTTTGGCGATTTTGTCCCTCCCCCGCCCCTTGGGTCCCTCCCCCCCCCCCCAAATCAAAAACCTAATCTTTAAAATCGTATTTCCAGTTAACAGTTTTATTCAAAATTGGAATTTCAAGAAATGCTTTTAAATTATATTAAATATTATGTAATATAATATGGAAACATCCATGCATTTAATGACGGATTGTTTGGGCTGTGAGGGGAGATTAGGTTTAGGACCTTCGGCCGGGAGTAGGATATCATCGGTAGAGGTTCTTAGAATATGTCCTTTTAAGGTTTTGGTCCGATTTGTTCGGTCTGTGGTGAAACTTAGATGGGTGTAATGGAATCGTTTGATGTGATTCCTGATGTAGTAGATGTCTTGAAGAGGGCAGAAGTTAGTTGAGAGATTTTGGAAGTTAGAGCTCGAATTATTAATACGGATTTTATAAAAATAAACTGTATTTTAACAATAATTTTAACGTATAAATGGTAACTAATAACTAGCAAAATACTTAGGAAAAATAGAAGATAAATAAGTAATAAATTAGAATGATAAAATAAACGAACTAAGATGCACTACTAAAAGATAATAAGTTTAAATGAAACTGTGTATAGTCGCGTAAACTGCTGCTCGTGTATATGGACGTGCTCGTATCGTCGTATAAGATATAATGATCCTCTCATTGTATATGATAGAGTTTATATATCGGTGTTGGCCACACTCACGCCAAGACATCTGTCCTAGTGTGCGACCTTCGTAGTTTGCTGACCTTATTTAGGTCAGTGGCCAACCTTATCGGTGCTTGCTTTGATGTAAAGTATTGAAAAGGGCTTTGTTGTTTGTTTGGCCGGCATTGTCTTGAAGACGGCGGCCTGCTAGGTCGCTGGTTATAAATTGCTCTTTTATTACTGCCATCCTTTGTTAAGATAGCAGCTGGCTGGAACCCTTTGACATTGGTATGACTTTCCATGCCATTACATGGGTAAAACCTGGGCCTGAACTTTTGTTCCAGACCCAGTAGATGTTATTCTTTAGGAAGGGTCCAAGGAGGCCTTGGATAGTGTGATGGATGCAAGAAATATAAAAATATATTTAATTTGAAAAAAATCAAAATTATGAAGAAAATATGACATTTCCTTGCAAAAGGGCTATTCAGGTAGAAGACCACTATTGTCTTTTAGAGTTCATGAACTTGATAGCATTGGCTACCCCTTCATTGTCACAGGGGAAGATTTGAACGAACAATTAGAAGATATTCCTTCAATATAGTCTAAAACAGACATTCAAGCCAGAACATTATTTCAGGAATCGCTATCTTAGAATCAGTGCAGTTCCACAATATATTAATAAGTTTATACTTTCTTTGCAGATAACTTGTAGTTATTATTTTATTAGAATATATTTATTGTTAGCAGTGGTGACTACTTTCTTATTACTAAATACTTCTCTCTTAAACATGTATACTTACAAGCCCATTTACTAAACCGCTGGTGCTACACCAACTACTGCTACAAAACACACAACAACTGAACACACCAAATACATTTCAGTAGCGTGCGTAGGGTTTTGCCCTCCCCTTCCTTGAATAATAATAATAATGTACTATAATATCTTCTTTTTTTATTGTCTGTGGGGAGGGACCAAGCTCTATGCTATCCAAACCTTTCTGGGCCCCCATATAGCTACCCCATAGTTCGGAGCCTTCTCAGTGCACTGCCTAGCTCCGGACAGTGTTCTCTTGTTACAGACAACACTCTCCATTACCGAACAGTGAGCTCTAAGAGGCTCCTAGGAAGAAAAAAATCTAAGGGCAGCAGCTGGACACGAACCCGGAGCTTCCCCGTTGCTAGTCCAATGCGCTGTTCCCTTCCCTATATTGATGTAGAACTTTAAAGGAAAGATTAACCTTCAGAAAATCCCTAAAAGTTCAGGTTTTCCGGAAAACAGATAGGCATTTATATGTGTAGACAGTATGCCTAATACGAGGCACATTCAATCCAATACGGGTCATTCATTAAGTAACGAGACAAGTCGCTGTAGCTCAAAAACGATTTATTTAATCAATACAAAACTTTGGCTACTTTTCAACATAGTCCCCCAGCAACATTTATATACTTGTTCCATCGTTCTTCTAATTTGTGTATGCCTCGCGCATAAAATTCTGTAGGTTGATCTCGAAGCCACTTTTGCAACTGGATTTAACTTCTTCATTGGATTGAAAATGTTTCCCGGGTGGAGCCTCTTTAAGGGGTCCAAACAAATGGAAGTCCAATGGGGTGAGGTCGGTGCTGTAGGGGATGTAGAAGGATCTCCCATCCCACTTTCTTGGTCTTGGAACCCATCTCGCACAAGTTTTCTTATACTGCAGCTTATTCTGAATAATGTTTTGGACCATTCCAACACTCGCGTGCACTTCTTCAGCTCAACAGTTCAACAGTAATACGCCTGTTGTCCTGAATTAACGCGCTAATGCGAGATCCGAGAGTGGAAGTTGTAACTTCAACCGGTCGTCCACTTCGTTGTACGTCACAGACAAGCGGCCACTTTTACAGTGTTCTACCCAGTTGTAAACGTTTGAACGGTTCAAACAATTATTCCCGTACATTTTCAACATTCTTTCGTAGATTTCACTACCTTCTGCAACAAAAAATCAAATCACTGAGCGTTGTTCTATCGAAGTGCAATGCTAAAGCGGACTCTCCATTATTAACTGAATACATTTGAGGTTATACACATACTGCTGTCGAACAGCTGATGAGAAACTAATTACAAGGATGCCAACTTGACGCATTAAAACTATTGTATTGATTATAAACAAACTGTTTCTAAGCTACAACGATTTATCTCGTTACTTATTCAATAACCCTCTTAAAAAAGTTTGTACAAAGTCATTTGGAGCCATTTTCAGAAAAGAAAAGTGCGAAAACTGGAAAAACAAAATTTTGTGAAAGTCGCACTTCCGGTTAATGGATTTTGCCCGAAACCTTTGTGTAAATAATTGAAACCGGAAACCAAGACTTGAGCTTTTTGCGATTTTTCCTTTTTTTATAGATATTTTGTTTAGTTACACACACACACACACCATTCGCTAAAAATATTTTTTTCGAATCACCAATCTCAGGAGATCTCAAAACATATACTTCCGGTGAAAGCTCAATTTCGAAAATTTAATACATATTTTTGATACGAAGTTTTCAGACCATCAAGCTGGAAATAGAATCTGAATATTTTTTTTTTTTTTTTTTTTACTTAATTTGTATCTAAAAAAAATATATTCTCACTTATTATATATTAATATTAATAATCTCACGTATTAATAACCTTAAAAATTAATAATATTCAATGACAATGTAGTTTATTCTGTGGCAGTAAACACTTGTATAGCCTAACGATTTTTTGTTTTGTTTTGGCTTTTATTGTGATAAGCCATGTTGTACGTCACTGTTGTTGAGCTCTTATCAAAACTGTATGTCTAAAATTATAACAGCTATTGAACCAGTAATGACATTCTGATGAAGACTGTCATTGTTAAAAAAAAAAAATTTGTTAAAGATAGCTCCTATTTAGTGAATGATCGTCTTATGCCAAGAGCATATAGCGCTATCTAGTTGTAAAATTAACTTATTATTAGTTTAAAAAACATATCATTATTCATTTTTACTTTTTATTATTGCTTTAATAGGAAGTATTATGATCATGGTGAATTTTCAAAAATCCCATCCCACATTATAATTATTGGTTATCATGGAAAAGGAGCACTTCCGCTAGTAGTGCATTAAATGAAGCACACACCCCTGCCTTCTTCATACACGATTTTTTTCGTCTGAAGAATACAGACTAAATCACGATTCATCTGTGAAGAGAACAGCCCTCCATTACTCGACAGTCCAATGGAGATGCCGATTGGTAAAAGTTAAATCCGCTTACACGATAATTCCTGGTTAGTACTGGTCCCCTGATAGCCATCAAATCTACATCTCGCCATCGTTTTTAGAACAGTTTCAGAGTTCCCGGTAATTCACTAAGTATTTGTAATAAGTTTATCCCTGAGCTGTGTAAATGTAAATTAACCGATTGCGTATGAAATCAAGATGTGAGAAAGAAAGAAAAATCTGTCGTACCAGATCTATTTATTGTGACCCTTTTACCGATCGTATTCCCCAGTTTCCCTAAAAAATGACAGATATAAACATTCTGCCATATAATAATATATCGTATGTTATATTCTTCGTGCGCTAGAGCGACTGCTCTGACGGTATCCTCAAGCGAAATTACCATTTTTTTTTCTGTTGATAAAGTTAAGCAAATAAAATAATTTAACAATAAAATTAAAAATAATGTGAAATTAAAAAAAAAAAAATTACTTACGATGTCTGTCCTTTTTTTCTTATTTATTTGAAAAATTCTTTTTTGGAGGATTCTGCGTGTCTGTAATTTTATGCTTAATTGTAAATTATCATTTGAAATCGTGTTGGAGATTGATGAAGGCTTTTTTGGTGGGTGTGCATTGTGGCACATTCAATTAGCTCCTATAACCTAAGAACCAAGTAGAATGATGCATAGTCCCTCTCGCCAACTATATATCTGTTCAATGTAGAGGGCAATTAAAAATTTAATTTAAAAAATGCAACTAAAAATTTCAAATTTGAAGAAAAGTGTTATTGTAATATTTGCTGTAAGAGAAAATCGTGTTGATGATGACTTACTCCAATGAACCACGATTAATGAACCTTATGGGTGCCCGGGCATAAGGGGATTATGGGAAATGAGATAGCCGACCAACTGGCCAGGGAGGGAGCGAATACTCCCTTCCTTGGACCGGAACCTGCTCTAGGGGTGGCCAAAAGTATGGTAAGAGCGGCTCTGAGAGATTGGACTCGGAGGGAACATAACCGATACTGGAGGCTGAGTACTGGAGCAAAACACGGCAAGACGGCTATGCCAGAGCTGTGTGATAAAAGAACCAGACACATCCTGGGGTTAAGCAGGTATCAGATTTCTCTGATAACGGTCCTGTTTACTGGGCATGGCAGGTTCAGAAAGCATCTGCACAAGGTGGGGTTGTTGGAAGCAGAGCCCTTGTGCAGGCTATGTCAGGAGGAGGAAGAGACGGCCTCTCACCTGTTGTTTGATTGTGTTGCAATCGCTAGACTGAGGTACGAGATCTTCGGCACGCTGAGACCGGAGGAAATCGTGCTCCAGGAGGGACTGGTAGGGAAGGTTCTGGACCTCATGAAGAGGGGGGCTTCCGCTACTAGGTTTTAGGGGTTGGCACAATAAGCCTCATTGGGAGGCTGCGGTGCCTGGGTCTTAGTCCCCCCCCTGCAGCATTCTAATTCTACTCCAATGAAAAACCAATGAAACCACAAAAATAAAAACGTATTTATTGACCAATCCTTTGATATTAATAAAAGATATTATTTGATCTACTTTTTGGCAGGTCATAAGACCCAAAATATTATTAAAGATTGGGTTTTGTCCGTAACCATCTTGCTACTCTAAAACTAAAATTCACATTACAGTCTTAGTTCTATATTTCTGTAGATCAATTTTCAACAGTTATCTTCTAATAGTATTGTAGTGATTGAAAATAACCTTGTATTGAAAAATCACCTTGTTCATAGTTAAATGTTGTTACCTTCAAGTAATTTATTAACTAATTTGTTTCGTACATTTCAGAGATGATACATTATCTATGTTCCATAATTTTGTTTTTTTTTTTTTTTTTTTTTTTTTAATGACCTCTCTTATCGATTTACACTTTGTATCAAAACAACATTGTATATGCTGTCCAATTATTTTTAATTACTTTCATCATATTACTCTGAAGAATGTTTTTTCTACATCAATAATAAAGTTTTGTCCACAAAGTTTTTAAAAATGTCTTTTAATGCGCTATTTTGTTTAAGCGATAACGAAACCCCAAAAATTGAGTAGCTAAATTTTGTCAAAACATTTTTCCGGAAGTCTTCCGGGAGGTTAGAGTGGGATTTTTCTCTTGTAATCATGGCCATCGGAAGGAAGTAATGTGAGAGAAGAAACTGCAAGGAGATATGTTCAGATCACTTTCATGGAGGCAGGAATGATATTTTCGATTCCAATTCTGATATGAGGAATTCTGGAGAAAATTCAGAAAAAATTGTGTTTGACACAATTGCCTCAAATACTATGGCAACAAAAACCTAGTAATAGTATGGATCATTTCCTGAGAGGCTGTTATCCAGCTTAGCTTAGCTTCCACTTGCCTCTTTGAAAAAGATTCAGTGTGCATGAATTAATTAAAAATAGATCTTCTAAGAAAGAGGCTTGAAATGCTTCTGTTTGTTACGGTCTCCCAGAACTGGGGGAGAAAGTGCTTATTGTGGTTTGAAAAGTAGGCCAGTGATCCCTACCATTGAACGTAGTTTACAGAACCCTTTTCGCTTCCTCGTTTATACCTGGAATAAAATGAGATAGGGTAAAGAGACGAAGGAAGGAATTATGTATAACACTCCTGAAACCTCACACATTAAGGGGATGATGTCTCCAAGGAATTGTCTGACGAAACTCCCAGGATATTCAATAGAGAAAACTTGTGAAACCATCGAAGCAAATGTGCATGGGAACAGGCCCGGATAACATTCCCCATGTTTGCGAAGTCCTTTAGTCTCCTCTTATGATATTCTGAACGCGAAAAGGCTCTATTCTAACTATGGAACTTCAAGGAACTAAGCTGCGACTTTAGGTTTCTTCTCAAAGTGCACACCACCTAGAGAGAAATCTGTATAAAATATAACAATAAGCGATAGTGCTCAACTATATCAGCTTCTCATCGCACTTCATAAAATCAATCCAGTGCTATAAAAAGAAAATGCTCATTAACTAATCAACAACAATTTTCTTCAGTTACAAACTAGTTACATCTTTAAGTTTTTCAACAAAAAAAAAAAAAAAATCTGGTGTGAAACACTCACACGAAAAATTACCTTCGAATTTGTACTAAATTTAATTTTGCTTCAATATATTATATTCAGCTGGGGTAACCTAAATAAAAAAAAAAAAACGATATTTTAGGGAAGCATAACTGACGACGACCTTCCAACGTCCCCTCAGAATTTTCCCTAAAATCTACTTACTTGGAAACAAAAAGTGATAAGCTCTATATATATATATGTGTGTGTGTACTTTAGTATACCAAGTTGAAAGAAAATTCGTTTGTATTATTTCGAGAAAATTGCAGAGAACAAAAGAAAAAGTTTAGTAAAGTCGAACTTCCGGTTAATGGATTTTCTTCAAACTCGGAATTTTTGGCTATATATTTAATACATATTAATATTATATATATATATGATAGAATCCTATCAAATATAGGGATATCACACTTTAGAGGAAAGCCTAACTTCAATCCCTTCTCTAAAACGTATTCATAAATGAATTTTCACAGAAAAATATTTAAAATAAAACTTGTAACTCTTTATATATGTAATTGGTATATCAAGTTTAAATCGGTAAAGAAAAAAGAAAATCGTTTAGTTTTCGAAAATTAAAAAAAAAAAAAAAAAAAAAAACATTCAGAAAAGTGTCAGTACTTCCGATTGACCGATTTTTGACCAATCCCTTAATGCCGGAAAGTGCTTTAGAAAGTAGAACTCAGGGCATCTCAAAACGATTATATCCGGTGAAAATTTGTTATCTTAAATTAGACACGATCGTAATAACTTCTTATCATAAAGTAATATTGATAATTATTATTATTATTATGAATTAAAGTTAAAAAAAAATATTATTATCAAATTATAGCTTTAAGAAAAAGTCGTCTGATGTTTTTTTTTTGTGTTTGGGGGGGGGGGGTCTTGCTCTCTTTATTTCAAGTATAAAAAAAAACAATTATTTTTATTGATAACAGTTTATTATAAACAATATTAAGTGATACCATAATAATGTCATGTAATCCACTTGTTTCTAGATCAAGTGATTGTGAGAGAAGCACTTTGTATGTTTCGAATAGTATATTTACATTGATTATTACTTTCTCTTACTCCATAGTAAGAGGAAGTATTGTAATCGTGTCAAATTTTTGATATCGAGTTTTTTCACCGGAAATATACGTTTTGAGGTTACCTGAGTCTAAAAAAGTGATTTTTACAAAAATGGTCTAAATGTGTGTATGTGTACAGCATAGCTCAAAAACGAAAAATCGTAGTAAATTCAAACTTGATATTCCGTTTAGATATCATCATGGGATCCGACTGTAGGTTATCTGTCAAAATTCCCCAACCGGAAGTACCACTTTACTAGTTTTTTTTTTTTACTTTTTTGCGACTTTGTCAAAAATTTCTCCAACGATTTTTTCAAACTTGTAATATATCAACTACACATACAAAGATTTACAATTTTTATCTAACACAGTGCTTTGGAAATTCATTTTAAGAGAGGCACTTTGGAAGAGGGGTGGGGTTAGGTTTTCCTTTAAGTGCTATGTTCCTTAGTCTAATAGATGCTGGTCGTCTAATAATTAGTGTGATAGTAAATTTTGTATAATTATTCCGTGGTGGCTTTAGGGCGTAGGTCACGGTTTTCTAAGCAAGAGCATAGGTAAACCTTGGATGCTGCTGCATGGCGGAAAAGTGGAAGGGAGAAGTTAAAGTGGTGAGGATATACTCTAATAGTCAAGCTGCACTGGAGTTCTAGGTTAGTGAATAAATTTTAGGAGGAGACTTTAATGACCTCGCTCAGAGAAGCTGGGTAGAAATCTTCTGGGTATAATAAACTGTTATCAATAAAAATACTCGGTCATGCAGGGTATAGTAGGGGCAGTGAGAGAGCAGACGATTGGCTAAAATGGTAACCACATTTACCATTTTCCTGGTCCCTAGCATAGAAGTAGCCGTTCACAATATTGCGACAGAGAATGTAGTAAGAAAAGGTAATTGGAGAGGGACGTAGAGGATTGTTTACAGGTTAAAAGATTTACAAGACAGAGGGACTTAAAGGATCTCCCTTGGTAGGATATAATTGTGTTTGTCCTGATTAGGTGTATTGACTAGGCACGCTTGGGCATCGAATCATTTACACAAAATAGGTAGGTGGTCTGAAAATTTGTGACGATGGAAATAGGTAGGCGGTGTAACACCGCCTAGGTCAGTGTCGTCCCTTTCGCCAGTTATAGGTTCCGCATATTTAGGAGAGCAAAACCCACAAAGGGAATGCTTGAGGGAGTTTTTGTGGATAATCTTAAGATTTTGCAGAATATTGCTCTTTTTTAGGAGTGGTTTTTCTTTGTAGAGGATAAGAGTCGTATTATTGGCTTAGTTGCCGCACATTGGGCGCCCATTACTATTAATAATAATAATAATAATAATAGTAATACACCATTGTAGAATTGTGGATTTTCAAAAAAACTTCTTGTTTGAAGAATATTTTTCACCCGTAATTGTAATAATTACAGTGCCAGAAAGTCGGTTTTATTCAAGCCATTTGACTTGGTAATAATTCTTAGTAAACTATGGTATCAGTGTTTTGTTTGTTGTTTTATTTTTCTAAGGGGACCCATTATTATATTAACTGTTCAAATGAATTACTAATTAGTTATTACACTGAAATAAATTAAAAACTTTAGAAGAAGTTGAAGAAAGGCTAAATAAAAAAAGATTTACCCGCGAGTAAACTTTAGTATAAGTTTATACGAGTGTGTATATATATATATCTCCATCTCCTTGCCGTAATAGATATATAAGTGTATTTGTGTCGTAGTAAGTAGTTTTTTTACTTTCTCAGTTTCCATTCTTTTGTACGACGCTAGAAAGTGGCAGTTAAATTTGTAAGGTTGGAAGTTAAATCAACAAGTGTGTATGTGTGTGTGTGTGTGTGTGTGAGTGTGTTTTGTACTCTTAGCATTTGTCATTTTAGTGTTATTCTCCTATTTGTTAAGTTGCCCACCTTTATTTTTCCTTTTTATTTAAATAAAAAAGAATTACCTACTCAGATTTAATTAGCATTACAATAGCATAATTAGAGAAAATCTGAATATCAATAATTAAAGAAAAAACTAAACAAAATTATAGAGATTTTGTATAATAATCCTTTTTCAAAACCATTATAATGTGCAAATTTAAAATATAGAATATTAATTAAAAAAAAAAAAAACAAATTACCATTATTTTATTACTTTCCTCGCCGTTATCTTTTTTTCTTCGTTATTTTAGAAAAATATTTTTTTTTTCTTTACTTAATCCCTTGAATTATCCAGCATCCAAACTGGTGCACAGTTTGTGTCCCTGGTTCCAATCTATTGCCGGATTCCATTCACTTTTATTTTTTTACTTTCTCTTCAGAGGAAGTATTGCTACGTTTCAGTGTTTTTTTTTATTTAAATTAAGTGTTTTCTTCAGAGACATTTTCCGTGGTAGCCTGCTTCATTTTGTGG